>PVIU01027503.1:0-20381 GCA_004026605.1 Ondatra zibethicus | reverse complement strand
TTTTAATTTAAAAAAGTTATTTTTCTTCTGTTTGATGAAATTAACTTATATTAACTAACTAATTAATTAATATATGTATGTTTTATTTGACATCTACCTTCTAGGAGAAACTAATCTACTAACTCATTAATTTTTTTCCTTTTAAAATAATTTATTTATGTATTTAGTGTGTGTGTGTGTGTGTGTGTGTGTGTGTGTGCACCTGCAATCAAAGGCATGTACAAAACATGTCATATGCAGGTCATAGGGTGACTCTGGAACTGTATCACTCCTACTTTTATGCTGGTCTGGGTACCATAGTTACGTAGTCAGGCTCATGTGGCAATGTGTTTTAAGAAAAGCCTTCCTTAGAACTTTTGCTAGTTTAAACTTTTCTTCATTCTTTGTTTATGCAATCTACTCTGTATATTTTCAATATTATATTTTTTAAATTCACAAATCAGAAAATAACTGATAAATATTAAAATGCACCAATTTCATAAGCCATCTGAATAGCTCAATACAACAACTCCATAAAACAGGTTATCCTTCCAGATGAACAAAGATATCACTGAGGCCAATGCCACTATCACTATGTAAAAGACTGATGTATTTTGTATAACTGTCTTCTACAGGCCCTGGTGCTTAAAGTTTGCCTCCTATGGCTTTTAACCAAAAATTTATTTCCACTTTTGTTCGGTAAAATTAATTTATATTACTTAAAAATGTGTGTTTAATTTGGTAGGTATTAAAACATTTGGATGGTGAGATCTTGTGGCTGGCCTTTGCTACTAGTAACATGACAGTTTTTTAAAAAATGTGTTACCCTTGGTGCTCATTCCTCTTTTGCCTTCTGGAGCAACATGAATTATTTGCTCTATGACAAGCATCTTCCAGTGATACACTACCTTTTCCTGAGGCCCAAAGCAAATGAACTAGAACCTTCAAAATTGTTAGTTCAAACAACCCTCTCTTTTTGTAAGAAGCCATACATTAAATAATTCATCTAAGGTAGGTTGATTCCCAATTTCTTGAGAAACTGCCACACTGATTTCCAAAGTGGTTGCACAAGTTTGCATTCCCACCAGCAATGGAGACCCACATTCACATCAGAGCAATGGACTGAGCTCCCAAGGACCAGTCGAAGAGCAGAAGGTGGGAGAAGATGAGTAAGGAAGTCAGGACCGCGAGGAGCTGGTCCACCCACAGAGACAGTGTGCCTGATCTAATGGGAGCTCACCAAATCCAGCTGGACCAGGACTGAATGAGCATATGATCAAACCGGAATCTCTGAATGTGGCTGCCAATGGGGGCTGACTGAGAAGCCAATGATAATGGCACTGGAACCTATCTCTTCTGCATGTATTGGCTTTTTGGGAACCTAGTCTATAAGGATGCACACCTTCCTAGGCCGGGATGGAGGAGGGAGGACCTTGGGCTTCCCACAGGGCAGGGTACCATGCCCCCTCTTAAGGAAGCAGGGGGAGAGAGGAAGGGTAGTGGGGGAGAGAGAGGGGACTGGGAGGAGGGGTGGAAGTGTAAATTTTTGAATGAAAAATAAAAGAATATGAAAAAAATTCATCTAATGTACTTCAGTAAAATAACATGGGACTGACTAACCCAGTGAGGTTACCATATCAACTTGAGAATATAATCAGAAAACATAGCAAAAGGTTTTCTATTTTGTGCTCATCAGAAACATGTAACTACCATTTATTTGTGATTCACTGTTTGTTTGGAAGAGTGTTAACTTTAAGTTAACAGAGACAATTTAATGTAATGTGGTTTAAAGCAAAGCAGATTCTAATTTAAAGATATTTAAGAAATAAATACAATGGATCTAATTAATCTATAATGATATTATGAATGAAATTTGTGGCTAGAGTCAGAAAACTACATGTTTACATGTTTTCTGTATGTAAACCTGTAAGAAAAGAGACATAAAAATACACAATTGTCCACATTATAAATTGTTTTTCCTCTCTGCTACGTAACAAGGTTTTGAATATTTGTTCAGTGTATGTTTGTCAAGTTGTTGAATAGCAAGTGAATATTAAAAGGTTGAACAAGCTAAATTTTGAAGACAATGAAATAAAGTTTAGGCAGGCCCAGAAGAACAAGAACGCAACACCAGTAGACAGAGTAACTTGTCTATAGCCAGTGAAAAGGATGCAATAGGTTTGCAAGTGTTGTCTGTAGTAAATCTATTCATCTGTTTAGCATATGTTCCATGTACACTCTGTCAATAACCATTAAGGCACTTATCGTGATTCACGAACAATTCTGTTAGTCCAAATCGTAAAATTTATGAATGAAATCATAAGATCAAGTCTAATGTGTAGATCATAACCATTTTCTTGAATTTAAGGCTGAAGTGATTTAAGCTGACATCAACATAAAGCAAACTTGTGTTCACAAAAGCAATTGTCGACATTACAAATGAAAACTTGATTACTCACTACAGTTTTGAAAATGAAGGGGTAAAGTATTTGATTATCCGTGTGTGTGTATGTGTGCAGGTATGCTTGTGTGCAGACTCTAGAGTCCAAACTTTAGTGTCCTTTCAGGAAGCTGTCTTCCTTGTTTTGCAAGTCAATGTCTCTCATTGGTCTGTAATTCACCAAGTAGGCTAGGCTAACTGGCCAGACAGTCCCAGGTATCTGCTTTCATGACCAACTGGGTTCTTAATGAGGCTTCTATAGATAGAACTTGAAGTCTCATTCACTAACATCAAGTAGTTTAGGAAAAAAAGCTATCTTCCCTGCCCAGAAAATGTTAATGTTTATGAAACTAACACTTGTATGAGTGTGGTTAGAGAGTTTAGGGGAAAACTGATATGGAATCATTCAGGTTAGTCATTGGAAGAAGTTGATATTAAGTAATAGTCAACTAAATTGAAAAAAATCTAGAGAGGTCTGTGATCATGTGCTAGAAAATGGAGGAAAGAAGAGAGTACCTAGAGTTATGGTTACCCCTAAAGTTTTCTTTTTAGAAACTTCAGTTAAGCCATGTGGTAACATTGGCCAAGAATCAGAAAGAAAGCTGGAGGGGTGTAGCACACATCAATCGGAAGGAAGAACAGCATGAACCTATTTTCAAATGGTGGTTTGAGTTTCCTTTGTGGCAGTCAGAAATACAGGTGTAGCATGGCTGAAATGTTCAATTAGAATTCCTTATAATAGAGAATTTAGCTAAAGCCAGGAAAGCAGATGTGCCCACCCAGAGAGAAAGCAAAACACAAGATGTAAATCAGAGGCGTTCAGAAGCTTGGGAAGCCTACAACAGTTCATGAGAGAAAAGAGAGCTATAGACAGACTGGGAATGAGCAGCCAAGAAAAAAAAAAAAAGGTGGCATTCTCACTGAGGCCAATGCTTGAAGTTTATGATTGCATTTGTTTACAGATCTGGCTCAGCAATAATTAATGCTGATGAGTTGGGTTGCTTGCAGATCACAGATTCTGCTGTGCCCTTGACACTGGGAATTAGAAGGCTTCTCTGAAGATCTGAAAACAAAGGATAGTCTTTGAGGAATTTGAAAGCCAGCCTCATGAATAAAGCAGTCAAGTTACTCTAAATGAAATCTGGGGACTTGTATGAAGCTTCTTAAAAGAGAAGACTATTTATCGCTTTTCTGCTAGATGATATTGTTTCTTCTGTCATTTTACTTATAAAAAATTAATCTTTTCAGATTGAAACACTTAAGTGTCTGATCCTAACATCAAGCAGAATCATGCCTGTTTGTATGGATACAAAAATGACACGGTAAAAGAAATCTTATTCAAAGTACCTTGAGAAGTAAAGGGACCTTTAAGTAAATAGAGAAAGAAAGGAGATCTTTATTATTTTATTGTTAATAGTCTTTCTTCCTTTTCAATTTTCCTGTTTTCATGGGATATATTTGTGCTAAGTTTATTTAGAATAATGATCATTCCCATCAACAAAAGTCTATCTAATGCTACTCTGAAAAAGTGTTACTTTTAGTGTTTTAAGTGACTCTCAATTTATCTTTTCTTTTGGCATGATGCTCTCTATCTAGAGAAAACTCAAGGGAATGTCAGATTAAGGGAATCAATGGACTCTCATAAATCCATGCCAGGTTACTGTTGACCATTAGGGACAGACTGGCTGTGTACATGATGGACCAATTTCTCATGATGTCAATGAACTCCTTCTTCAACCTTTCCTGAGTCAGCCGTTGCATCTAAGTTATCAAGAGCATCTGCAAGTTAGAATAGCCAGAAGATAACTACTGCCAAATGACAAAACCAAAACAAATTTATATACAATCTAATTGGTGTATTATATTTGGAATTTATGAACCCTAACAATCTCCTATCTATAAAACAGACTTAAGACTCAATAAGATTGACAGAATGGTCAATTTTAAAATTCAGGAACAAAGAAACAGAACAATAAGAAAGATTTGTATGTTAGGAGATGTTTCTTGTAAGTTAAAACAGCCAGCCTTTCCTACTTGAAGGTATTAAAGAAGACTGGAGTTTTATGGCTTCTGTTTGGGGGTCCCCCCACTTCTCAACTTGTCAGTTTGGTTATGTAGCATATAAAATGATCTGGTATTTGGGTGATTATTACATGAACTCAGTCCAAAGCAACAACTTCTCATGATGTTTATTACACTGGTTTGAAACCCCCTGAAAAATCCAAAGGCAGTTCATCAGGATGGTAGAGTATTTTAAATGTAGAACTTCACATGTCTGATTTACACCACATTATTGTTCAAATTCAAACGAGTTACTTTCTTATTTTGCTACTGTTTACATTTTTGAGCTATAAAAGACTGATTTTAAAATATTTGTAGTGGGGAAAATTATGTCACTATTTGGCTATTATTGAACCCCAAAGATGGCTTGACTCATTGCATAAATACATTGCACGTGACCCCAGTGACCTGCTGCCACACAGAAATGTCTTCATTGTTGTTTTTACTAATCTGTTCTCCAGTCTTCTGTACTTAATATCTAGACTGGTATAAAGTCATTGTAACATAGTATAATCTAAATCCATTTGAATATATTTAATAAAAAGTTATGAACATGATACTCTTTATTCCTAAATTCCTTGACTATTCTCTACAATGGTGCTTGGTGAAGGCAAGAATATTTGAACAATTTCTTTTTAGCTTCCATAGTTTCTTATTCTTTTTTCTAAAATTTGTTCTTTTGATTTTTTTTAGCTCTGTTGATGTTGATATCAATATATTGTTAGCATTTTTGAGAACTTGATGTTTACAGCCAAATCACATAGACTTCAAATTTGGCTGTCCAATTTATACCTTCTTTGACATCAACCAAATCCACATAAAACCTGAGACAGCTTGGAAAGGAAAGGAATCCTAGACACAAGAAAACAGAGGTTAGTGAAGCTTTTTGGTGTCGCATGCATCTTTTTCCAGGTGGCTTCATGGCAAGCAGAGGCACCACAGATCCTTTAAGGGACGTGCAATAAAAGCTGTGCAGCTTTAAAAAAAAAACAAGGGTGTCCTGGTTCACCAGCTTAAATGGCTATGAGTCTTTCGGGTATTCGGTCTAAAGAACATTAAAATGGGGTTTGTGAGTAGAGTGCTACAACTTGCTTAGTGGCATCCTAGACCCACTGTGTGCCTGATGATGAGGCTGTGAACATGGTTCTCAGAGCCAGCAAACCTGCCTCCACCATGTTGTATTAGGCAGAGTCAACGGGCAGGACCATGTAGCTGGTCCTAGCCATGACCACTTATCATTAAAAAATAAACAAGTGCTCATGTTCAAATAATAATTACAGATACACAATAAAAACAGATTACGATGAAAAAGACCACTAAATGGGTCTCAGTGTTGGGTAAATGTACATAGGCTTGAGAGAGAGAGGAAAAAGAGTATAAAAGTTTAAAGAAAGGTAAAGTCTTTAAAGAGACACAGCACAGACAATCATAGATTAAAGGAGTAAAGAAAAAGAAGCAATGTAAAGATGGAATATACACAGAGAGGCTGGGTTATACATATTATTGTGTTTTCTTTGTATTTTCTGACGCAGAGAGACATTTGATTCTGGGAACTGATAAACTAAGCAAACATATATATTTTAAAGGTATCGACTTCAAAATTTGGGTCTAATGATATGTTGCTTTGGAAGAGAGGTTCTGCTTTTATTTTCACAGAAGATGAGAACCTGTGGATTCCTTTAAGTCTCATGTGGTTTGATGGAAAAAGACCCCTGAGAGGTCTCTGTAAACCCTAGAAATGCTTCACTCAATAAACAGCAGGAAGCAGTTTGGAAAGAACTATGCCAAATTCCCAAATACTCTTTATAAATGTTTGTTTACATTTAAAGGAGGATATTCCATAGAGAGATGAATAGTTTGCATTGATAAGGATCTTGACTTATTGATACAAATTTAAGGCCAATTTTGTTAAATGTATATTTCTGCTTTTGATGAAGGTATTGTGTTTGAACAGCTTATTTAAAAATGTAATGTATAATTAAGAAATATAGGTTAATAGATAGTCATCTATAATAGTCAAGCTTGTAGTTGTCTTAGGTATTTTAGATGTACAGAGATATATTTTAGATAGATAGTTATTCTTTAAACCTCTCAAAGACTAACAGAATATGGCATTTAAAGTGTTTTAAGAAGTTAGGACCTTTCATGATGAGACACATCTGCTCCTGGCAGCACCAATTACTTCAAGAGGATGATGGGCATCAAAGCTCCTTATAGATTTTGTTAGACACTTGGTGTCTAACAAATTTGCTCTTATGTGTACTGGTGGATGTTATGCTGTGTAAACTGGACATGCAGGAACCACAGAAAAATGACTGTTGAAGTTGCCTAAAGAAGGTGAAGAAATCCTTCAGGGTTCCTGCTTCATGAAAGATTCTGCCAGACATTCTGTAGGACACAGAAGAAAGTGACTGACAAACTGCGAATATAGGTGGACCTGTCTTTGAAATTTCCTGCTTCATGAAAAAGTCTGCTGGATACTATGGGCCTGTAGGCTGAATATGGGTGTTTCAATGTTACAGAAGAGCTTTGGGTGACTGTCCAGGCAGCAAGATGTCTCTGTCAATTCTAAAGTTTGGAAGTTGCTTATAATTTGCACTTCTGTTAACTTAAGTAATATTATTTCCTTCTGGATTCTTTGATGGAGTTGAAGAATAGATAGTGATAATTATAGTTTTTCTTAGTTACAATAAAAGATAAAGTAGATGTAAATATTGTAACTATAATTCTTGCTTGATAATTATTTTTGTATGCAGTCTTACAATGTTAAAGTTAAAACCTTCCCCTCTGTGTGTTGTGAATACCATTGGTTAATAAAGAAGCTGCTTTTGGCCAATGGCTTAACAGATTATAGCCAGGCTGGAAAAGATATATAGAGAGAGTAGGTAGAGTGAGGGAAGCCATGTAGCCACCACAGAAGACAGATACCTCCACCAAAGCCCACTGAAAATTTGCCATTAGGCCATAACCTAGTGGAGATGGGTTAGTTTAGGACACCAAGCTAGCTAGAAATACCCATAAGCTATAGGCCAAACAGTATTGCAAATAATATAGTTTCTGTGTGATTATTTTGGGTCTGAGCTGCCAGGAACGTATGAACATGCTCTGCCTACAGGTAATTAATCACAAAACATCACAAATAAAGGCAAATTTTAATTACAAGTTATTTAAAAACTTATGCTTTAAGAAACTAAGGAATATATTTTATTAATTTTTTTATTGTATGTATGCGGGAGAATTGTCTGTATTCTTTCAATCATGTTTTAAATAAATGCTGATTGGCCATTAGTCAGGCAAGATGTATAAGTGGGACAACCAGACAGGAAGAAAAGGTGGGGCAATGAGAATAGGAGAATGCTGGGAAGGAGGAAGCCCATCCCTTCCCAGTCCTGCCCAGACCACTGAAGAAGAAGGATGTGACCTGCCCCGCTAAAAGAGGTACTGAGCCATGTGGCTAACATATACTAAAATAATGGGTTAATATAAGCTACAAGAGCTAATAAGAAGCCTGAGCTAATGGCCCAATCAGTTTTATAACTTATGTAGATCTTCTGTGTGATTCTTTGGGATTTAACGACTGTGGGAACTGGGCAGGACAAAAATCCCAACAAAGCAGGCCCCCATGTAACATATGTATGCATATTTGTGTAAATATGCACATGTGGGGTCAGCAGGAAACTATGTGCAGTCAGTTCTCTCTACCTTTACATGGGTACTGAGATTCTAACCCAGGCCATTGGACTTGGCTTCAAGTTTCCTCTCTCAATATCCCAAGAAAAATATTTTTAAATATTGGTAGAATGTTCACATTCTCCACTTAAGATCATTTCAATGTACCTCTAATACCCACTCTTCACATATACACCAGGTTTCTTCTTTTCTCTCTCTGTGTGTCCTATGTGAGGGTGTATACATGTATGCATATGTGGATATATGTGTTTGCATATGAAGTCATTCATGCACATACTTGTGGAAGTCTGAAGTGGATGTCAGAGTGTTTTCCTCAATCATTTTGCTTTGTGAGTAAGTAAGATGTTGACTCTGTTGCTTGGGGTATTATGCAGATTTGCTGCTAATGAGCCTCTAGAACCTTCCTTTCTCCCACTCCCAGTTTTGAGACTCAGGATGTGTCTATGTGTCGAGCCCCTTCTGGCTGTTTTATTGAGTCCTGGGTTTCTATTCAAATTCTCATGCTTGTATGGCAAGCATTCTACTCACCAAGCCATCTGCCTAGTTCTGACTTTTTTTTTCATAGATGTTCTGAGATGCTAAAGTCAATATATTAGGCTTATGTAGTAATTCAGTATTTTTTCCTCCATAGGGTTGTATAGTTTATATATACCTAATACATCCTTCAGAAATATTGTTTATATCTTTAAAATACCTTAGGTATTATATATTCAATGTTTATAAGACATTTGAGTTCTTGTTGTACTCATTATGGTATTAAAGAATTTGGTTCTGAAATAAAACATACCTTTATTTATCTTTGCTATAGGGTTTGGGGCTGGCCAGTACCCAAAAATTTCTGTACCTCCTTTTGCATCAAAATAGAGATGAGGTAACATCCCCAAGAACAAACAATAAGCTCTAATATTAAGTTAATAAATATATAGGTATATTAAAAGAAAAGATTAAATACTAAACACAATAAATTCTTTCTCCACTGTGATCCTTATAGTAATGGAAAGGATGATGATGAGATGGTTGTGAAGGGCCAAGTTGATGTTGACAATACCATTCTTCTTTGAACATATTCATGGTTTTGAAGGTAGACTAATGCGGACATTATGAAATAGGACACAATGTGATAGGCCATGATTTAAACTGCAGAATGAAAGAGTTGTCCAAAGGAAAGATTCCTACAGGCAAATAAACGTTTCACAGGTGAGAATGTATTAAGGAGATTCCTAAAAGTACAAACAGTACTTTTGGAGTTGGACCAATTGCTGGTATTGTAAACTTGGTCAAACATATTCAACTGGGAAAAAAAAATCAGGTACTAAGGAAAGAGAGTTTGAGAACATGGAATTTTCTTAGACTCCAAAATCTCAGTACCACTGGGTTGTACTTTACAGTAAATGTTACAGAAAGTTAAACTGAGACAAGAAAGAGGCCAGAGCATGCTAAAAGTAATTAGAATGAAGCGGTGGTTCAGTGGAAAATAGTGCTTGCTGTGTAATCATGAAGACTGAAGTTCTGATTCTAGCACCCATCATGCAACAACAATCAGGGCAACACAAGTATGTGTATGACCCCAAACTCCAAGTGAGGTATAAACACATGGCTCATTGGGGCTTGCCAAATAACCCTCGCTGAGGAAAAACAAAGCCCAGGTACAAGAAGAGAGTCTTCTTTGAAGAAGTAGGTGATGAGTAACAAAAAAGGGTATTTGACACCCTCTTCTATTGTGTGATTTATTTTTTGACTTTCTGAGGGGCTCACCCACTAAGCTCCCAAATAAATCACACACAGAGTCTATCCTTAGTTATAAATATCAGGCTTAGCTTGGCCAGGTCCTCTTAAATTAAATTGTCCCCAATACCTAATGCCTCTTGGCTTTTATCTTTCTCTATTTCTGTATACCTTTCTTTACTTCTTTCTCTGTGGCTTGCTGTGCAGCTGGGTGACTGGCCCCTGATGTCCTCCTCTCCTTGTTCTCTTTCTCCTCTTCTTCCTTGTTTCTCCTATTTATACTCTCTGTCTGCTAGTCCCACTTATCCTTACTCCAGCCTTGCTATTGGCCATTCAGCTGTTTATTAGACCATCAAGTGTTTTAGACAGGCAAAGAATCACAACACTCCTCTGGCCTTGGGAGAGGCTGCAAAGGTATACAAATGTGTGTTTATATTCACAGAAACATATGTACATATATGAATAAATAAGTTTTAAAAAACTACTATTAAAATAACAAGAAAGACATAGTTGTTGGTTGTTGCATGCTATTATTAATCACTATCCAATATGTTAGATATACGTAAGTCATATCATTCGTTTTTCATAAACTGAATGAAGTATTGCTAATATTTATTTTGTTTTGTTTTGTTTTTGTTTTTGTTTTTTGAGATGGGTTTTGCTATAGCTTTGGAGCCTGTCCTGGAACTAGCTCTTGTATACCAGGTTCCCCCCGAACTCACAGAGATCCATCTGCCTCTGCCTCCCAAATGCTAGGATTAAAGGTGTGCGCCACCACCACGCAGTTGTTAATATTTGATTGTAAAATGACTGCCACAGGCTCATATGTTTGAACACCTTATCTCCAACATCTTGGGAGAGATTGTGGAACTAAATTCTTAGACAGGCTGTGAGAGGAGGGCTTATGGTTTATGGCTCACTGCATTCAGTTCAATTCTCTCCCTCCTTGTCCTTGGAAAAGAAGACAAGGCAACGACAAGAATGTGAAACTCAGGATAGAAGCTGAACCAACTACCATACCTTCCTTGCCCTGAAACTGTGAGATAGAATGCATTATTCTCCAAGTGGCTTCTTGTCAGGTTTATGGTCACAAGGAAAAATTAGACTAAACTAGATACACAAGTACTCTCTTGTTTCCATCTTGTAGAAGGGGAAAGAAACTATTGCTCATTGAGATTAGTTAGTGTGCTCATCTTTCCACAATTTTGAGGTGACAGTTTTAACTTTGAACACCTGAAGTTTGGATGGAATATAGACCAAGGACTCATATATAATCAAGGGCCCATGGAACATAATTCTTCAACAAAATACTAGGTGAAAGTTGTGCAAGCAAATATTAGCTAAGTTTTTGAAACCACTATTAGAGTTTTGAGTTTGAGCATTTGTTTATCCACTTGGATTTATATTTCCATATATAATCATGAATTTTGAAAATATAACAGTTCTATTATTAAAAATGGAGACTAAAGAGGATAGATGATAGAGGAAGAACACTCTAATTTTAGAGCTGGCAATCACTTAATCCTAAAAATTAAAACGTGAATGATTAAAATGTGATGTATCAAATGAATGTTGTAATAACTTTGCATAATTGTTCTTTATGATATTTCAAAGATGACAAATTGATTTCCTTTTAAAGGGATGTTTAAAATGAGTCTAACTTTTTCTTCAAGTTATGTCTAATTTCTCCCTTTTGGTAGGTGGCATTAAACTTGATAATTTTACCATGATAGCTTAAAAGTTTAATCATTCTCTGGTTATTAATTTTTGTATAGTTTTCACATGAAATATCCTCTGGGAAAAATGGACAACTTAAATGTTTCAAAAAGTTTAGAATTACTGACTTAAACAAATTTCTTCCTATTTCACGGTAGATTTTGTATTACTTGCATGTTTTGTATAGCACATGTGCATGATTTATTTGCAGTATATTTGCTTAAGGTATTTCATTTTCAAGATGGCGATGAATAGTAGGAAAGTGGATTGTGCCTCTCACTTTGAGGGTCTACTTGATGATGATCCTGGGTCTTCATTGCTGTAGTATGCTTTCCTTTCTGGGGTACCACAAGAACATAGGCCACTGGCAGCCCTAGAGCTAGACAGTCACAGATGTTAGGAGTCATTTTTCTGTCACTATAAACTCTCAACCATCTTTGACAGTTAATGAGGTCAACTTCCAGTGTTTCCTCAGAACTCTGTCTCTGCCTGTATTTGCAGCTTCCTTCACTCCCCTTTGACCATTACTAACTTCAGGGAGTTCATTACCATCACTCATCCAGAGCCTTGTTCCATGATGGATTTTCCCTCAAAGCTGGCAGTACTTGATTTTTGTTACAAGTTTATTTTTTATAGGTAGCTTCTGAGCTCTCATGGCTCCACCAGGAGCAGTCAAAAGCGGCAACTGGAAGCAGTACTCATACTCTGCAGAACATGTGACCTAGAGTTTTCATTCTTATTATATACATCTTCCTCTGTTGGTATCTGGTTGAACTAGTTAGATACCCTGTTTACCTGAAAGAAAGAAAAAATTCTAGGATGCAAGTTTTTTTTTCTCCTACCTATCTTCAACCTATATTTGAGCTTTAAAATTAGTTCTGGTTATAAAATTATTTATGATTATAGATAAAGTCAAAGACAAACACTATAATTTTGTTCTTTTTATTTCTGGATCATGGGCACATCTACGAGTAATATATTATTTGCCGGAAACAAGAGCCTAAAGGCAATAAGAAATTCTCTAATTAGGATTTAGTATTTTTTTTAAAAAAAAAAAAAAAACCTTGTTGCAATTAAAATACTCTTTGATATCACTGAGGTTTCATAATGGATCCAGAAATGACTTGAAGGTATTAAGGTCAAGATGAGGATGAACTGTTCTTACTTAGTCTCACCTGACTTTCCTTCAGAATTCTAAGGGGAGATAGAAATGCATTACTTATTCTTTTCTTTAAATGAAATGTCTCTTTGCTGAGCAGAGTGAGATGCTGGGGATATGTTACCCAGACACAAGCCTTGCTCTTGAGACCTTGGAATCCAATAGGGCAGATAATCAGAAATTAAAATCCAGTAAGATAAGAATAACAATGAGTGGGAGTTGAGAACCATTGAGAAGAGCAGCCTAGCAGCAGCTCCAGAGTCAGAGGACTTCCAGAGAGGTGACATATCAGCTGGGTCTCACATATTCCCCTGGAGGGAACCAGGTAAAATAGAATGAAATTCTCTATGAGGAGATTATATTTAAACTTCCCACTAGAATTATTTAGGATCAAAGTGCTGTCTCTTTTCCTTTGGAGCGTTTCTTCTCCCTGAGGCAATTATAGAGGCAAAACTTCCTTTCTAAAAAAGAATCAACAATGGGGAACTTGCAGGTGGGATGTGCCATTAAAAATCCTGCAGTCAAGCCATCAGATAGTGGGGGTCCCCCAAGGAGGGGCCAAGAGAGATAACAGGAGTAGGCTATCTCAGAATGCTTGTTCCTGACCAAGAGTGAAAACAAGAAGTGAGACACTGTATCACATAGTCTTTCCCCTGAGCAGCAGAGATGCTGAGGGAAGTTGCTGGGTTATCAGCACTGTGAATAAATGTGTCAGTTTGACAGCTTCCTGTGGCAAAGACAGAACACCCTGAGGAAAAGACACTGATCTTAGTTTTGTTTATTCAATTGGGGCTGATGTCCTGCCAGGTTTTGATAAACATGTTCAGAAAAGGAAAGGGATGCAGTTGCTGTGTGGCTTCTCTTATTGCAGAGTCAGTGCTACCCATCTGAGTTGAGAGTGGGTCCCAGCTGGTGCATATTTAAGATGCAAACTATCAGGCAATACTGACTGAGGCCAGTGATTATAATATGCCTCCTGGTGTCCCTTCAACCATTCATTGCCCATTAGTCAGGCTAGGCTATGCTTATATAGGAGTTTAAGAAAGATACCTAATTCCTTGGCATAGTTGGCTACCTTCAAGGGAGATGGAATTTTCATTCTGGTAGCAGAAGGCTGAGGCTCAGGAAATCAACCATCCTGTTGAGACTGAAGTTTGGATTTGAATATTTTTCCATGAGTTAATTGAATGAAACTTATTTGTTTTATTAATTTGTGTGTGTGTGTGTGTGTGTGTGTGTGTGTGTGTGTGTGTGTCCAGGTGCATACATGGAACAGCAAGAGTATGGTAGTAGAAGACAACACTGAGGAATCAGTTTCCTCCTACCATCTTGTGGTATTTAAGGATGGGATGAAGATTGTCATGCCTATGCCCACAGTGCCTCTACCTTCTGGGACATCTAGCACCCACCAATCTTACTTACCTTTTCAGAATGAGTATGTATGTATGTGTATATACATATACATATACATATATATATATATAGAGAGAGAGAGAGAGTATGTTATAACTGCACTAATTTGCCCTTCCAAACACTCTCTTGTACTGCCTCTAAACCTTTCTTTTAAATTCATGGCCTCCTTTGTCATTGTTGCACATATATGTTCATGTATGCGTGTATATTCCTAAATATATAAATACACCCTCTCAGTCCATATAATGTTCTGTGTATGTAGTGTTTCAGGAATGAGCATTTGGTATTGGATAGTAAAGAGGTGTAGTCTTCTCTGGAGAAGACTACTTTCCCACAAAAGCCTAAGAATGCAGTAGTGGCACACAGACACTGGCAGTAAACAACAGCTTCTACGAATATTTCTTTTCAATGGGTGTGAGGATTGGGAGTGCCAAATTTATGAATCAGTAGAGAGGAGAAGAACTGATGAAAGTGAAGAGTGAGTGTCTGCCCTTTGTATCTGGGTCACTTGCATGTTCTTTCATGTTGGCACAGTGGCTGAGCAGGTAAACTGACATTTTATATAATATACTTTATAATGTACCCACTGTTGAGGAGGATGTTTTGATGAGCAACAAAACTCTTGCCATCATTTACAGTCTTCTACTTCAGCACCATTATACTGCCTGTTGACGGTCCATGAGGCTCCCATTTTAGGAAGCATGTATAATAAACTAGCGTTATCAAAGTGTTCCAAAATGGCAAAGCAAGGTGAGATCATTGATCTTCTTAACTTGAGAAAATAGGTTAGGAAATAGGGCCATCAAATAAAATCAGGCTCACTCTAAAGCAAACCAGTCACAAAGCCAATTCTCTTGTACAGGTCTCCTGACATTGAATGAGCAAGCAGCTGGATCAATGAAAAAGTGTGGTCCCAGTCTCCACTTTAAGATGGTGTTGGAAAAGTATATCGATTCATTTACCTGGGCATGTCCCTTCAGCACAGCTCTTTTTTTATTGATTTTTATTGAGCTCTACATTTTTCTCTGCCCCCTCCCTACCTCTCCCCTCCCCTTCAACCTTCTCCCAAAGTCCTCATGCTCCCAGTTTACTCAGGAGATCTTGTCCTTTTCTACTTCCCGTGTAGATTAGATCCAAGTATGTCTCTCTTAGAATCCTCATTGTTGTCTAGGTTCTTTGGGATTGTGATTTCTAGGCTGGTTTTCTTTGCTTTATGTTTAAAAACTGCTTATGGGTGAGTACATATGATAATTGTCTTTCTGGGTCTGGATTACCTCAAGCAAAATGATGTTTTCTAGCTCCATCCATTTACCTGCAAATTTCAAGATGTCATTTATCTTTTTCTCCATTTATCTTTTTCTCCATTGTGTAAATGTACCACATTTTCCTTATCCATTCTTCAGTCGAGAGGCATTTAGGTCATTTCTATGTTCTGGCTATGACAAACAGTGCTGCTATGAACATAGTTGAGGCAAATATCCTTGTGGCACGGTTGAGCATCCTTTGGATATATACCAAAAAGTGGTATTACTGGGTCTTGAGGAAGGTTGTTTCCTAATTTCCTGAGAAATTGCCACACTGATACCCAAAGGAGCTGTACCAGCTTGCATTCTCACGAGCAATGTAGGAGTATTTCCTTTACCCTACATCCTCTCCAGCATAAGTTGTCATCAGTGTTTTTGATCTTGGCCATTCTTACAGGTGTAAGATGGAATCTTAGAGTTGTTTTGAATTACATATCTCTGATGGCTAAAAATGTTGAGCATTTTCTTGAGTGTCTTTCAGCCATTTTAGATTCCTCTGTTGAGAGTTCTCTGCTTAGGTCTGTACTCCATTTTTTTTATTGGAATATTTGTTTTTGGATGACCAATTTCTTGAGTTCTTTGTATATTTTGGAGATCAGACCTCTGTCTGATGTGGGGTTAGTGAAGATCTTTTCCCATTCTGTAGGCTGTCATTTTGTCTTGTTGACCGTGTCCTTTGCTTTTTGGAGGTCTTCAGTTTCAGGAGGTCCCACTTATTAATTGTTTCTCTCAGTGTCTGTGCTGCCGCGGTTCTATTTAGGAAGTGGTCTCCTGTGTCAGTGCATCCTAGTGTACTTTCCACTTTCTCTTCTATGAGGCTCAGTGTTGCTGGCTTTATGTTGAGGTCTTTGATCCATTTGAATTTGAGTTTTGTGCGTGGTGATAGATATGGATCTAATTTCATTTTTCTATATGTTGATATCCAGTTATGCCAGCACCATTTGTTAAAAATGCTTTCTTTTTTCCATTTGATATTTTTTGCTTCTTTGTCAAAAATCAGGTGTTTGAAGGTGTGTGGATTAATTTCCGGGTCTTCGATTGGGTTCCATTGGTCCTCGTGTCTGTTTTTATGCCAATACCAGGCTGTTTTAGTACTGTAACTCTGTAGTTGAGTTTGAAGACAGGAAATGGATTATGATGCCTCCAGAAATTCTTTTGTTGTCCAGGATTGTTTTGGCTATTCTGGGTTTTTTGCTTTTCCATATGAAGTTGAGTACTGTTCTTTCGAGGTCTGTAAGAATTTTGCTGGTATTTAGATGGGCATTGCATTGAATCTGTAGATTGATTTTGGTAAGATTGCCATTTTTACTATGTTAATTCTACTTACGCAAGAGCATGGGAGATCTTTCCACTTTCTGGTGTCTTCTTCAATTATTTCTTCAAAGATTTAAAGTTTTTGTCATACAAGTCTTCCACTTGTTTGGTTAGAGTTACTCTGAGATATTTTATGCTATTTGTGGCTATTCTGAAGGGTGATATTTCTCTGATTTCTTTCTCAGCCCATTTAGCATCTGTTCAGCACAGTTCTTAATAAATTAGATATTTTACTTTATATCAAAAACCATCTTTTGTCAAATGATTGTGCTCAAATGTAGGTTGATGCAGATATTTTAAATCCATCTAAGATTGGCTGTCACATGCTATGGATTCTAGCAGGCTAGGGGTATAAAGAGAATATTTTCTTTACAGTAATTTTATTCCTCATCAAAAATAAAGAAAAAATGCATCAGGAAGGTAGCATTAGTTATTGGCATTAAAAGGTACATTATCGAAGCACAAAGTTTCCTTTCTGGGAAAGCTTGATAGTTTCCCCCTCATAATGCCTATTTTCCACTATCTTGATGAGTTAAATGGGATCCATAGCAAGTAATATTTTCTTAAGGACATGGAAGGCAGAAGAACCTGCCTGATGGTAAAAAAAAAAAAGTGAGAAAAGATCGGGAACAGAAGAAAAACAATAAATACCTATTATTAATTAGGTAACCCAGTGTTAACACATAATTCTACTGGAGGAAGTCTTGCTGTGTGTGTAAACTGGCTAAAGGGCAGCACTTCATGGAGATGCACACTCAATCCTCTATGACTCATAATTTGAGAAACATCCCCACAGGCATCTTCTCTCACACGTTATCATCAGGGATCTGGATTGTGTCTAGATGAATTAAAAGGCATTTGACTATGCAAGGCTCAAGATATTTGCTGCATTTTGGTTTCCCACTGATGAGCAAAGAGATGATTGGAGAAGGGTTTGGGTGGGAGACATATGGTTGTATAGTGTTCCTTCCTCACTTCCCTCAGCATGTCAAACACATATGTGAAAAATCACATCAGACAATTTATTAATTTTACTGTTTGCAAGTTCAGTACAAATATTTGTCTAATTTTAAAGGATATTTCATTAATAACATCTGTGTTTTTCATTTTCCTAATGATCTCTTTTTTATTAGAGGGAAATGTTTAAAGACAGTAAATACAGGGAGTTTAACTAGCACAGTAGATTCCAGTATAATACAAAAGTCTGACTAAAGGAAGAAAGAAACCAAACCTAGGAAAAATGAAATTATAATTACCTTTCTTTGATCACTCTACAAAATAGGTAGTCTCAACCTGAGCACTTTTCCTTCTGCTTGCTTATTGGAATTTTCTTATTTGTTTGCACATAGTTATACACTCGTGTATAAATATGAAATATTTTAGGAAATATTCACAGTTTGAATTTAAAAATAAGCTAGTGGAGCTTTGATGAATAGTTTTGAACATTGAATACTTGTAGCCTCTAATGTTGCTGGTTTATAGAATATTATTTATAATCCTGTATATCTGGTACATCTCAGGCTTCAATGAAAGAGAAAGTATAAAGGGTTCTAACCTCATTTTTATGTTTGGAAATCAACACCTCCTGAGTATTGTTGCACCATACCTCCAAACTCATGTCATCACAAAACAAACAAAGAACCATGATCTCCATAAATTACTGGCTTTCATATCTGACTTTCCATTTTAGTATAGTGCATGGCACAGTTTGACTAGAGAGCCAAATGTGTTTATCTGGATCCTGGTTCATAAAAACAAAGTGTTTTTTTTTTTTAACACTGTCAATTTTCTGTGTTTGCTTGTAGAAGTAATGGTAGATTTTGTAATTGTGATGGAGACTCTAAGTGATCTGAGAGAAGAAAGCAATTATGACTTGAAACCCTACAGTATTAGAATATAGTAGTAGACCCTCTACTAATTATCAAGACTTAACAAATTTTCAGACTCATTTCATTTACTCTATCTAGTAATGCTAAAGTAATATGTTTTAATGAAAACTACAATTAGTATTGTGAGATTATGAAATATTTATTGGATAGTGTATATTACATTTACCTGCATTATTGAAAAGGGGGTAACTTCTACTAAGTGAAGTCAGATGAGTTATATATTAGATGAGATGTGGATTGTGTGTGCTCAGGTCTTCCTTTCAGAAGATGGAGACTTGGTGTCAAACAGTGTCACACTCACCCTGGCCATTGTTAGGACAATAGCATTCTTTTCATTGCCAATCATATATTTACTTCCTTTCGCTTTCCCCATGACTTAGAGTCATTGTCTCAAGCATCATTAGGAATGAAAGGTTGACTCTTGAAATGTCACAGCCTACAGTCAAAGATTGGTCAAAGTGGACAACAGTAAGCACATAGGACTAAACCCTCTGTACAGACAACTAAGAAATGCTGAGAGTAGGAAAAATAGTCTTCCACAAAGAAATGCACACTAATTCATTATCCAATACTAAGTGGTCATCCCTGAACACATACATACAAGTAGCATTATACAAACTGAGAAGTTTATATTTGGGAATGTATATCCATACATGCACTAACAATTAATGGAAAAGGAGTTAGGAATTCAAAAGAGAGCAAGGGGTTTGTATGGAATGGTTTGAAGTGAGGATAAGAAGGCAGATGTTATATTTTAAATATATTATATTAATATTTTATTTATGTTATATTTTAATATATTTTAAATATATTATATATATTTATATTCAATATAATTTAAATATATTATATTATTTAAATGTAAAACTATATGATAATTTTAAAAATAAAAGAAATAATTTTAAGAAGAGTTTCTTTGTCCTGCCAGATATTGTCCCAAATAATGATATGGAGACTTATTACTAATTATGAAAATTCATTCTATATCTTAGCCTTGGTTGTAAAGAGCTTTCATAACCTATTTCTATTAATCTACATTCTGTCATATAGTATCCATCCTGCATCCTATGTGTCTTCTTACATTTTCTCTACCTTGATTATCTCCTACTTCCTCTCTTTGTCTGGAAGTTCCACCTATACCCCTGACTAGCTTCTGGCCATTCAGTTCTTTATTAAGCTAATCACAGCAATATATCTTCACACCGTGTACAAATATCCCACAGCAAATAATCAAAAAGAAAGAGAATTGAAAAAAATCAATTCAAAATTGTAAGTGAATGAAACAAGCTTGTTTTGTTTCCAACTTTCCAAGCCCTTTCATTCTTTATTCAATCACTCACTCACATGATTTATATAATTATAAGTAATTATATATATGTATAATTATAAATAATTAAAAATGCCTTGCTAATAGGTATCAGAACACAATGTGGTTATAAAGTTACCCAGATAATAAGCCTTAACATATATGACCTAACATTAAAGGATAAAGCTGAAATTAATAATTATCAATATTCCTTTAAAAACTTGTACTCTTGGGTTAGATTAACTGTAGGATGCCCTATGCTCTAAAGGTTGAGAAATGGACTAGTTAACACAAATTGATTAGATGTGACAACCTGAAGTTTATACAGATGTCTTAACTTTTAAATACAATAAAACACAGAATAAACAATTTGGGACACACATCC
>PVIU01027502.1:0-20379 GCA_004026605.1 Ondatra zibethicus | reverse complement strand
TTTTTTTTGCTTCTATTTCTTAATCTTATTTTCATTTTTGTGACTATGAAAAGGAATGGGCTTTGTTGTATCACGTTTTCATACATGTGCATCATTCTGCTTTGATCTTATTCCTGTCTCTCCCTCCCCTCATACTTACATTCCCTCGCTTGCTGTCCCTTCCTCCCCCCTAAATTATCCCCTGCTTTCATGACATATATTTCATTACTTTCTCTTGTGCCCTGATTCCTTTTCCCCCTTTCTACTTTAATGTTTTACACACACACACACACACACACACACACACACACACACACCCCTGTATTCTGCATGCAAGAGAAAACACACTTTTTATCTTTCAGTCTGCCCTCTTAATAGTCTCTAGTTTTGTCTGTTTTCCTTCGAATACTGTAATTTCATTTTTATTAGAGTACAACAAGATTCCATTGTATATATCTACACCACATTTTCTTTATGCATTTATGTGTTGAAAGACGTCTTGGGCCAGTTCTGTACAGTACCTATTGTGAGTATAATAGCAGTAAACATGGATGTACAAGAATCTATGTAGTTTGCTGACTTAGAATTCTTTGGGGCCTGTATTGGGGTGCTATAGCTGAATCATGTAGCAGTTCTTTTCATTTTCTTTGGGACCACCAACACCCATTTCCCCAGTGGCAACCCCAGAAGCATCAGTTTACATTCCCATCTGCCATGCTTACAAGTTTCTATTTCTCCACATCTACCCCTCATTAGCATCGCAGTCATTGATTCTTCCAAATATTTTTAGGCTATTTGTGGTGTTTCACCCTTTGAGAAGTGTGTATTCAGTTTATCTGTCCAGTTTTTGATTAGATGATTTGGGTTTTGGTATTTAATGCTGACAGTTTTTTTCCAGCTTCTAGATTTTGTTGCCTTGTTCAGCTTTCTGTTGCTGTGGTGGATCATCACAATCAAAACCAGCTGGGGAGGAGAGGGTTTATTTCCGTACACCTCCTAATGGGTCATCATCAAAAGAAGTGATGGCAGGATTATTTGATTTTTGAAGAGCAAAGATGCTGTGTGCTGTAGGTCGCAGATACCTTCATTAGTTCAGCAGAATAAGTATTCATGGGCTTTGACATTGCAGTGTTTGCTAAACTCACATTCTACCCTCTGGTTCAGGGAAAGAAAATGGGAATGACAGGGTGCTAAGCCAATAAAATGCCACTTAGGTTGTTTAGTGCATATTTGTTTTGTTTTATAAATGCCACTATTTTCTAGTGAATCTAAGCTTTCGTTTTAAATCCCCTTAATAATATTGCAGGTCCCACTTTGGAGATTGTTGAGCAAATTTTGTTTCAACTGATTTTCTGTTGCAAATTATGGTCTCCGGAAAGTGTTACCACCCGGTCATCTTTCCAAAACGAAAAGTAACTCATGGGTTGGTTAGTTCTCTTCAGCTCGCAACACGTCTTTTGGTTCTTCTGCTCCAATAAGGAAATGGACAGCATTTAGAACTTTTTCTAGAGAATGGAAGGACAGCTTCTCCTTTCCTCCACCCATCACAATCTACAGACTGCTGCCAGTCTCGTCTGCGGAGTTCATCTTCCAGTCACAACGAGGAAGTCTTCTGGAGTGGTATGTGCTAGTGCTCTATGTTTAGCAAAACAAATAAAGCTTTATTTTTTTTTTTAAAAAAAAAAGGCCTAAAGATTGTCTTCATGGAAATAAGTAAACTGCAGTTGGCATCCCGGACTGTTTTTATTTGGAATGCTGTAGACATATCCAACATGGGAACGTGGAGGCCTTTTACTCGCCGTTTCCACAAGGGACTCACACATGACCTTTGAAGAGGCCTGGCAAGAAACAACCTCAGTGTTAATTTACTAAGATAGCAAGACTGTTGGCTGCTGAAAATATTTGTATAGGGCAGCACACTGTCTGACTCTTGGAGGCCTCATGGCTCTACTGTATCTGTAGCTATGGATACCAGTATCTTTGTACCTTTATTTTAAGTTCAGGTCTGTTAGACTTAGCAGCTAGCAAAAGCCCAAAGTCAAACTGTTGGGAGAGAGTTTTAAAAATTAGAATCGTGTGGCTCAAAGCTGTATCACCTGTGATCTTAATAATGAGCATCACAGAGGAAGCAGAGCACATGACATCAGCTTTCTTGCCTATTGATTGCATAATTAAAAAGAATTAAACATGGGGTTCTGCGTGAACATTTATTTCTAAAGACAATGCTTCACCACCTTACCCAGGCTGGTCTTGAGCTTGTGGGCTCATGTGATCCTTATGTTTCAGCATCCTCCCAACCACACCCTCCCCTCCTCTCCTCCCATTCTCCCCTTCTCCACCCACCCCAAATCCACCCCGCCTCTGTGTCTGTTCAGAAAGGGCCAGGCCTCTCATGGGTATCAACAAAGCATGGCATATCAAGTTGCAGTTAGACTAAGCGCCTCCCCTTGTATTAAGGCTGGACAAGGGAATCCAGGATAAGGTATAGGCTCCCAAGAGTCAACGGAAGCATTAGGGACAACCCTTGCTCCCATTGGTAGGAAGCCCACAAGTAGATCAAGCTACATAACTGTAACATATATGTAAAGGACCTGCGTTGGCACCGTGCAGGCTCCCTGGTTGTCAGTTCAGACTCTGTGAATTCCTAGGAGCCAGGCTAGTTCTGTTCATTTTCTTGTGATGTCCTTGACCCCTTTGGCTCCTACAATTCTTCCTCCCTCTCTTCAGCAAGGTTCCTGAACTTGGCCTAAAGTTTGATTATTGGGTCTCTGTGTCTGTTTCTACCAGCTACTGATGAAGGCTCTCTGATGACATTTGGGGTAGTCACTAATCTGATCACAGGAGATGGTCAGTTCAGGCTATGTATCCACTATTGCTAGGGTCATCCTCTTAGCTGGGGTCATCCTTGTAGATTCATGGGAGTTTTCCTTATATCAGGTTTCTACCTGACCCTGATAAGCGCCCCCCCCCTCATTTCCAGTTGTCTCTTTCAGTACTCTCCCCTTTCATCCATTCCCCCAGTTCGATCCCTCAAGATCCCATCCCCAATATGGCAGTTTCTCAGAAAATTGGGATTCCATCTACCTCAACACTCAGTGATATAATTCTTGGGCATATCCCCAAAGGATGCTCAATCATATTACTAGGACACTTGCTCAACTATGTTCATAACAGCTTTATTTATAATAGCCAGAACCTGGAAACAATCTAGATGTCCCTCAACAAAGAATGGATAAAGAAAATGTGATACATTTACAAAACGAAGTATTACTCAGCTGTTAAAAAACAAGGACATCAGGAAATTTAAAGGCAAATGAATGGAATTAGAAAAAAAATCGTTCTGAGTGAGGTAATCCAGACCCAGAAAGACAAACATGGTATGTACTCATTCATAAGTGGATATTAACTGTAAAGTTAAGGATAACCATGCTATAATCTGCAGACCCAGAAAGGCTGGGAAACAAGGAGGGCCCAAGGTGGGGGGCACATGGAACTCCCTGTATAGATGGAGGCTGCGTGTTGACCTCCTGGTTGCCCAGACTCAAATAATCACACAGAAACTATAGTAATTACAGCACTGTTTGGCCAATAGCTTAGGTGTATTTCTAGCTAGCTCTTACATCTTAACCCATTTCTGTGTATCACCACGAGACTGTGGCCTACCAGTAAGGTTCCAGAGTCTTTCTCCTTTGGCAGCTACATGGCGCCTCTTTGATTCTGCCTACTTTCCCCCTACATTTAGTATAGTTTTTCCCACCTAGCTCTATTCTGTCCTGCAATAGGCCAAAGCAGATTCTTTATTAACCAATGGTAATAAAACATAGTACTAGCATACAGAGGGGAATCCAACATCATCCCTGGGAAGGGGTAATAGAAAATAAATTAATCTTAAAAATACTTAGAAAAACCAGGTTGTGGTGACTCATGTTTTTAATCCCAGTACTTAGAAGGCAGAGGCAAGTGGATCTCTGTGAGTTCAAGGCCAGCCTGGTCTACAGAGCGAGTTCCAGGATAGTCAGGGATACACAGAGGAACCCTGTATTAAAAGTCCAAAGGAAAAAAAACTTAGAAAAAACATAAGACCTCTAAGTAAAATGTGCAGAATGGTCAAACTTACCTGGGTCAGATTATCTCAGCATTCTGTCTTTGATAACCTCTGATTGCTTTCTTCTTCTCTAATCAAAATGCCAGGTATAATTAGAAACAATTACTGCCTGCAGACGATGATTTTATATTCAGAGAGTCCCTCACTTTTCTGTTTTACACAGTTTGCATTGTGTGACATATTAAGGCCGTAGGAGGTACCTCACTTAGCTTATTTGACTTTTCACAAGCCATGATGCATCTAACGAGGACAGATTTCCAAGTCGAGTTCTTCCTTGTGCTGATAATTATTGACTCCTATGTGAAAGAGTAGTGATTCATCCATTGCATTTCAGTAAGTCATTAATTGTGTGGAAATGATGCCTTAAAGAAGCATCCATCTTTCTAGTAACCAGAGGACTTTCACTAGCACCTCTTTACAAGTGGGAGAAAAGAATAATTGCCTGAATTCAGCAGCAAATAATCTGGAATAAGTGTCTGATTACTAGATTTTAAAGAGGAAAAATTTGTCCACATCTTCAACTTGAGCAGAAAAGCTGAGGTAGGAGAACCATGTACAAGCCAGCCCCTTGCTTTAGCTCCATTCTCTGCTGCCTGTGGCTAGCTAGGCTTGCTCCCTTTCATTGGATAACCTTTTGTTTTAGTCCTTTGACAAAAATCAATGTTTTAATCTCTAAACCAAGCGTGTTATAATAAATGCAGAGATGGCCATCTAGGTCAAAGCATAATCCTCCAAGTCATTCTTTTGCAGTTACTGGCGTTAAAATATAATAAGCATTTAAAAAAGCAGAGCTGAGGTCGTTGAGGTCGCTGAGAGCAACTTCATGAGCAGTTGATACAGTGGCAGGAATGATGTGTAAGAAACAGTGGCCCTGCCGTGGAGG
Organism: Ondatra zibethicus; assembly: GCA_004026605.1. Classification (NCBI taxonomy): domain Eukaryota; kingdom Metazoa; phylum Chordata; class Mammalia; order Rodentia; family Cricetidae; genus Ondatra; species Ondatra zibethicus. The sequence goes on along the minus strand of PVIU01027502.1, from coordinate 15,412 downwards.
AGCTGGAGGAAGCCTTGTCTCCTCCGTGCTAACAGAAAGGTAGTGGGGCAGGTGGTAGCTCAGAGAGTCTCAGGCAACTCCTGATCCAGTACCCGTGGTTTTTCCCAGTGGAATTTGTAGCAGCCATATTGGTTAGAGCTGAGAATTTGGATTTCAGTCTTTAGCGTGACTAGTAGACAGTTAAGCAAGTGTCGCTGTGTAAGTTAGGAACTCTCCAAGCTTTGCTTTTCACCTTAGTCAAGTGAGTTGATTTGTATTTTGTGGTTGCAAATGCCCACATTTTCCAGGACCAAGAAGACACAAATGGCTCGGAATGAAGAGGTCACCAGAATGAGGACGTGTGGGGGCCACACCACACGGTGCTTGCTACGGAAGGAAACTGAATGCTCTTCAGAACGCGATGGCCTGCACATGAGAGAGATACCGGCTCACAAATGCCCCTGGAGGGTTTCCTCTGGTGATCCACAATGCTTCCTCCTTGACCGCACTAAATCCTGTCACTGGCAGGATACGTGGACTGGTCTGAGCAGATCTCACAAAAGGAATTATTTTTATTTCTATCTCTCCCTCCTCCCCTCCCTCCCTTCTTTCCCCTTCCACCCTTTCTTTTTCTCTCTCTTTTCTTAGTTTCTGATGAGTTTGTTTTTATTAAAATTAATCATATACACTGATGGGACTGACTGCTATTTCCATATGTTTACATTGTATATTAATCATGTCATCTTTCTTCTCTCTCATTGTATATTAATCATGTCTTCTTCTTTCTTCACTGTTTCTTCCCTCACAATCCTTTAAATTTTGTTTCTCTGTTTCTTTCCTCTCTCCTTGCCCTCCTCCCTTCTTCTTTCCTCTTTCCCTCCTTCTTCACTCTTTCTTTTAAAAACAAAGCAAAACAACATCAAAATAATTACTGCATCTGTTAAGGCATTTTGACTGATTCCATGCCTCTCTCAATGGAAAGACCTCACACATTCATGGTTTAAAAGACTTAATACTGTGAAAATCTCCTCACTGCTCTTCCCTTCCTCCTCATTGCTGCCCCTATGTCTTTACTCCCTACTTCCTTGTTTGTCCTCACAAACTTCTTGAGCACTGACACTTTCGGGATCTAGTCAAAGCGTCCAGTGCCAATGCTGCTATTGCACTTTTGCTTTAGGATTGCTACTGTGACGTTAACACCCTCAACAGAATGTATTCAGGCTGTAGGGCATCTCCTCAGAAAGACTAGTTAGCTCTCCGTCTAGTGAGAGCCCTTTTATTTATTCAGCTTACTGTGGAGCCTAATGTCTGATACCAAAGGCTATGAAATGAGGGAGGCAGGGTGACGGTTGTAACTCTTAAGGGCCTCAGCTCAGGGAGGGAAGCAGCCACGTCTACATCTAAGTATAGACAAGAAAATCAATGTCGCATACAGTACAGAGCTGAAGAGGAGAGGTAAGTGTCCCGGGGAAGTTGGAGGGAGATGTCACTAGGAGCTACCATTTAAGATGACCTCTGAAGATGTGTTCATCAGCAAGGAAGATAGCATAGTGGCATCCTTTGAGGGAGCATCCTTTGATGACCACTAGAAATGATTTGACACTTTAAAGTCTAAAAGGCCTTTAAAGAAAGGGGCAGCAAGGGTCTCTGTGAACTGGCAGTACAAAAGGATTCTTTCTAGGTGCAGATGCTTTTGAGATCTCTTAGTAACATTTTCAGGATGGCCACCCCACTTGCATATTCCACACTGTACATCAGGATCCCAGTGGTTCTTGGAATTTCAGATCCTTTTCAGGTTGATGCTATGTTATCTTTCTCTTTCCACCTTTTCACAAGGCTCACTTGTGGTGGGTCCCTCAAGGGCATTGCCAGATTGCTGGTGTTGATGAATGGTTCCTGTGCTCTGTTTCAAGAGTAGCCCTTTTATTATTGGTTTTCATTTTGCTGCCAGCAGCCTGATATCCTGAGCCCCTGGGTTTGCACTGCTCCTTTTCATAACACTTAATGAATGTTAGAACTGGCTCCACAAATGCATTGCCTGAGCTTATTGCCTGCAGTGAGATGCTTTTAATATTTTCTCCGCATGTGAACTCGGTGTTTCCCTTAGTGTTTCTTTGATTTCCATGTAGTTAATCTCCCACTCCTGCAGGAAGCCTGGATCTTCAGTGATTTGCCTTTTGAATTCAGTGAATACATCAATCACAATAAATGGCCTTTTCACCAATTGTATTGAGTACATTTATATAAATCGTACTCTCATTTTGTATGATTATTGGTGTTAATGACAGTTTTTAGGACTTGGAAAACTGAGTTTTAAGAGCTGCTACAAAGCAACAAGTTGTCCCATTAGATTGAAGATCGCATGACTTGTGGCTTGATGCTTGCTTTCAAATTCTAATCACTGAGTCAGGACCAGGAGCCTTTTAAAAATGTGTGTGTGTGCGCGTGAGTGTGCATGTAGACACTTTCTCAGATGTCTCAGTATAAAATGAGAATATTAAATAAACATCTCAAATTATTTCAAATTCCCTGATAATATTTTTGATTAAAAAACAATTGATGCATGTTCTCTCACTGTAGTTTGACTTGATTTAGCCTCATGGTGATTCTCCCATTTCATCATCCTAGGTCCTGGGATTACAGTTGTGTACTGCCATGTATGGCTAGTTTATGATGGATTCTTAGTAGAATCTAACTTCATAAACATGCAGAGTTTTGAGTAGACATAAACAGGAGTTGGATTCTAATCTATTAATGTTGGTCATATACTTAGATGCTATTGTTTTTTTTTTCATTATACTTTGAGTATTTACTTCCATCCATCTTCTCCTTCTAACTCTTTTGTTCCCCTCCTACTCCCTTTTAATTCATGATCAGGAATCCTCTTCAGTTGTTGTTGCACACACACATACATGCACCACACCCTTCTGATATGCCAACATAGGAAATTCTACAAGGTCTCGCCCCTAGGTGTAGAGCTATTGTCACTCAATGGCTGCCGAAAGGGAGGATCTGCTTTTTGCAGAGTCAAACTGCCTGATGGCTATCCAATCCTAAAACACATGTACAAGAGCAACTCTATTGTATTCTGGGTCTTCTGTTTATTTTAATAGATATCGAAAGGGTGGGATTTTAATATTCGTATTCACGCTTTATTTTTTTTTTCACTTGTGGATTTTTTCCCCCTCTGTCTCTGCACACGCCATCAATTTGTAGGTGGCGGAGAAGGATGAACTTGACAGGTCATGTGTTTCTGTTCTTTAGGTAAAATTAAACTGGGCCCAGAGACCATCACTTTTTTCTTCCTTTTTTAGTTTGGAAAAGATTTCTTACAAGACATCTTTTGGCAGTGCCCTGTGCTTCCATGACACACTGGACATAGTCTTTCTGCCACAGGACACAGCATTGTCCTCGCCCTTCACTGCACAGGCATATTGCTCAGCAGCCTTTGCAGCCACCAGTGACATTTCCAGGGTTCCAGTTGTACATGTCTTCTCATTTTTTCACTGCCCTACTTGACTGTTGTGACATTTGGGAACACTTAAATACTTGCTTCAGAATTCTACAGTTTTGTGCCTTTTTTTCTATAGTGAATTCTGGACGTTAGAAATATTAAAAAAATTATATCATCTCAGAAGCGCTTGTTTCAATATTTTCACTTGTGAAGCATTTTCGGTATCTCTAGTATAATTGAATCCTGAGGCTTATTCATTTATGCATCAACTGAGATAAGGCCTTTATAAAAACTATTTTATTAATTCTTTGAGGATTTTGTATAATGTATTTTGATCATACTCACCCTCAGCTATTAACTCCTAACAGCTATTTTCTCTATCTCTCTACCCCACTACTTCATGTCTTCTTGTTTTGAAAATTTAATTACTCATTGACTCTAATTTGTTCTGCCCACATACTTCTGGTGTAGGGCCATCCATTGAAGATTTCTTGACCAACTAGGTACATTGCCTAAAAGAAGACCAACTCTCCCTCCCCCAGAAGCCCTCCACTGTCTATAGCTTCTCAGTTAGGGGTGTGGATTACGAACCCACTTTCACTCCGTGCTAGAATTTTGATTGGATTGATCTTGTGTAGGACTGATCTTGCGTAGGGTACCACAGCTGCTGTGAGTTTGAGTACAGTGGTCCCATTATGTCCAGAAGACACTGTTTTGCAGTAATCCTCCTGGACCTCTGGCTCTTACGATCTTCCTACCACCATCTTCCATGATGCTCTCTCTCTCTCTCTCTCTCTCTCTCTCTCTCTCTCTCTCTCTCTCACACACACACACACACACACACACACACACACACACAAAACCAACCAAACAACCAAATTTTAGTGGGTTACCTAGAGCTGTGGCAATATCTCGTCTTACTTTGGTGGTCTCTGAGGCACTTCTGACCAACAACTCTAGGGAAAGTATCCAACATCTGGCACTGGGCTTTTTATTTGGTGACCAGTGGCTTCTGGGATGAGTATAATCTTCTATGTAGGCTAACTCCAATTAAACTCATCTATCTATCTATCTATCTATCTATCTATCTATCTATCTATCTATCTATCTATCATCTATTTATCATCAACCTATCATCTATCATCAATCTATCATCTATCATCAATCTATCATTTATCACCAATCCATCCATCTATCTATCTACCTACCATCTATCTATCTATCTATCTATCTATCTATCTATCTATCTATCTATCTATCTATCTATCCATCTCTATCATCATTTAGGAAGCTTATACAATAGTAGGTTTTCATATGGCATTTTCAAACATCCCTAGAGTTTGCTATTCCTCCTTCAAACCCAATTCTCTGCCCCACTCTCCAACCCCTCTTCCCACCAAAACCTTCCTTTCTCCCCCAAGTCATATCTAACCTATGTTCTACTATCCACATCTTTCTTAAAATCTTTATCCCTACTATGGACCAATGATACCTTTCTAATTTTCTGGATTCTATAGATATTCCAAACTAAACATGTTAATCTAAAAATATAATGCTAAGGTACACATTTGAGTAAGAAAATATCACAGCTGTCTTTCTGGGTCTTGATTACCTCACTCAGTGTGTTTCCCAGCCCTATCCTGAAAATTTCTTATTTTTTTTACAGCTGGGTGAAATTCCATTATATATAGATACCGTATTTTCATTATCTGTTCTTCAGTTGATGGACATCTAGGCTGACTCCATATCCCAGCTATTGTTAATAGAAAGAGGATCTACGGACATGGAGGAGCAAGCTTCTTAGTTCTCTGCTTTTTACTGCTGTGGTAAAACACTACGACTGAAAGCAACTTAGGGAAGAAAAAGGTTTATTTGGCTTACACTTCTATATCACGGTCCATCATCCAGGGAAGGCAGGGAAGGAACCTAAGGCAGGAACCTGGAGGCAGGAGCTGAACAGAGGTCCAAGAGGCATGGTTCTTATTGGGTAGCTACTCATGACCTGCTCAGCTTGGTTTTTTATGCAATCCAAGACCATCTGTCTATGAGTGTCCTTACCACAGTTAGTGGGGCCCTTCCATAAAAAAATACCGGACAGGCTAATCTTTCAGAGGCATTTTCTCTGTTGATGTTTCTTCTTCCCAGATGACTCCTGTCATTGTCAAGTTGACAACCAGCACAGCATGTGTCTCTGTAGTGGGAAATAGAGTCCTGTGGATGTGTGCACAGAGTCACGTGGTAGATCTTTTTCTACTTTTCTGAGGGAGAGTCAGTCACCCTGGTTTCCATAATGGGTGCACCAATTTGCACTCCCACCAACAGTGTGTGAGGGTTGCCCCTTTTTTGTCTTGGCTATTTTGAATGGGATAAAATATAATCTTAAAGTAGTTTGGTTATTAGCATTTTACTGAGGGTGAACACTTTAAAAACTACTTCTTAGCCTATTGTACTTGTTCTTCTGAGTACTCTGTTACAGAATTCCATAGCCCACTTTTTAACTCAGTTATTTGTTATCTTGGTGTTTGGTGTTTTAAGTTCCTTGTGCTATTCTGGACTCTAATCCTCCTGGGTCAGATATATAGTTTGTGAAGTCTTTTCCCCCATTCTGTAGGTTGCCCCTTCAGTGAATGAAGTTTCCTTTGCTGCACAGAAGCTCTGTAATTTCATAAAGGTCCACTTACTGATTGATCTTATTTCCAGGGTGACCAGAGCCCTGTTCAGAGGGTCCTTATCTGAGCCCATTACTTACTTTTTCTTCCAGGATTTTCAGAGTTTCAGGAGTAACATTGAGATTTTTTGATCTGTTTGGAGTTGATTTGTGTGCAGGGTGAGAGAGAAAGAACAAGTTCTATTCTCTTACATGTAGATACTCAGTTTCTCCAACTAAAGGGAAAAGATGCTGTGTTTTCTCTAATGTATGTTTTGCTATCTTTGTAAATAAGTATCTGTGGGTACAAGGACTTATATTTGAGTCCTTGATTCTATTCCATTGTCTGTTTTTATACCGATACCATGCTGATGTACTATTACGGTTTTATAGTAAAATTTAAATCTGGTTTCACGATGCCTCTAGGACAGTGTTGTTTTCAGGATTGCTTCAGTTACCTTTTGTGCTTCCACATGAATTTTAAGACAGGTTTTTCAATTTCTGTGAAGAATTATGCTGGAATTTTGTGTTAATTGTGGTTAGTTGCTTTTGTAGAATGGCCATTTTGTGATATTAATTTTACCAATCCATGAACACTGAAGGTCTTCCTGTGTTCTGATATGTTTTTCAGTTTCTTTCCTCATTGTGAGACAATTTTGCATAGTCTAAATTAGCCTTAAATTCATGATGTAGCCAAAGATGACTTTGAACGCTTTCCTGATTCTCTTGCCTCTTCCTCCTGAGTGCTGGGATTATAGGTGTGTGCTACTATGCCCAGTTTAATTGGTGCTTGGGACCTAACCCAGGGTTTCATGCATGCTAGGCAAATTCTCTACACACCAAGCCACAGCCTCAGCCTTCCAGCATAATTTAGATCTTGTTTTCAAATTTATTGTATAAATTTGAAATTTATTGTAAATAAAATAGTCCCACACTAGCTCAGAATGGAGTTCTTTATTTAGGGGTAGACTCACAGATCAACAGTCCTCTGTGCGAGGGGGGAACAGGAACCAAATCCAGCAGCCAAGAGAGAGCTGCACAAGCTTTATGTTTGCATTTATAGTACAAGAGACCATGCCCAAGTGGACTGGTAACTTAAAGGCTATTGGCTGAAGGAGTTCTCACAGCACCTCCCCATTTGTCTAAATAAGAGAATTCCAAACCCAGTATATAGTTTTGTACAACCAGTGTAAACAATATCAAGCAAGAAACATGCTAAATGCTTCAATAAGTATTCTATCCTAAGGGGTCTAAGTCTTGTATTAGAAATGGATTTGCTAATCCATGAGAGGAAAGTGACTACAACTATCTAGTCTTCAAGCCCATCGAAGACCCGAGAAGAGAAATAATATTACTTCAATAAACAAGAAGTACAATCAAGCAATGTCCAAAATGTGCAATAAATGACAGAGACAACTGTCAACCATTGGAGCAACCAATTTTGACAAAGGCCTAGAGTAACTGACAGACCATTTCAGAGGCAGGGAAATTTTCAAAACTGTCTTACCCTGTCTTGGCAAAGTTTGGTAGTCTTTTTTTCTTGTATCCTGCTTCTCCAGTCCAGACACCGTGCATTTTGTCAGTGGTCGAGGCATGGGCAGTTCTCTGACCAAAGGCCAGTTTTGCCAAGAAGAAAACAAACTCCAAGTGAAGTGTCTTTGATGCCCAACATTCTCTCAGGAATAGATCAGTGCTGCCAAGAGCAATTGTGTCTCAGGTCAACAGAACCCTAAGTTATCTAAATGCCATATTCTACAGTTCTTTGACATGGTTGAAGATTATCTATTTATGAGAAATACAATCTCAATTTATCTAAAAATCCTGATTAGTATAACTATAAGTATGACAATCATGGATTACTATTGACCTATAATTCTTAATACCGATATAGCTCAAAGACTAAGGCTTCATATTAGAATATTATATAATCTTTAAACAACTATGCAGCAAATGAAGACAATGACCTCAAAATATAAACAACATATAAGTATCTTGATCAGAGGTAGAAATGTATAGTGCAATATGATAAATATATCCTAAAATTGTATCAATATACAAAATGTCTTAAGCAGAGGTAGAACCATGCATGCATACAATATGGCAAGATAACTTTGCATAGGTTTACAAATATTGTAAACAGAATAGGCGCATATTCAATATAACAAATATAATTTGAATTTGTATCAATATAAAATACTCTATACAATATAAATTGTCTATAAATAATAGCTCACAAGTATTCACTCTATTACTATTATTATTAGTGTGAGTAAGCTCACAATAATCTACCTATTATTCCATTCAACTTCCTTTTTTTTCCCAATGGAGATCCCCGAGCCTACATAATTTCCACCCCAACCCCCAACCCTATACCAGTTATAACTGACCCCTAATTGATGTTTCTAACCCTGAGGACAAACTTTGTTGGGAGAGGAGAAGTTGTCTTCTAGAATTACTTCCAGCTGGCATGGGGGCAATGTTCGTTCTATAAGATCCTGTAAAACTAAAATGATGGTTAAGTTTCAAGATTACTTAAACTTTTTTTTATGAAGTTCTCATTTAAAGTTCTGGCCAGAATTTAAGAAGGTGAACCATTTCAGCTAACCAAGTTGGAATCATTTTGAGCAGCTGGTACCCAGAATTCATCTTAAAGTAGCACTATCAGCATTATGATGTCATATCAACCAGGTGGAATTGTTGTTGTGGAGGCCCCTTCTTCTTCCTGGAAACTTCAAAGATTACTGCAGGAATATTTGTTGTTCATTGTGGAAAGCTTAAACTATTCATATAGACATATATTCAATGAAAGGTATAATAGAGACAAACATATTTATGAGGAAAAGTAAAATCTTTCCTAAATTCTTTCTTCTTTTTGTCCCATACCAGATGGCTCCTGATATGGGACAGAAACTCTGAATTTTTCTTTTAACAACATGCTTGGATTTAGAGAAGGATAGCCATCATCCAACTCCAAAGCCAGCTTTAATTTTTAAGTAGAGATATATGCATGCTAAGGTACTGAAATTTTACCCTGAAGATGATAAGTCATCATAAATCAGATTTATCTTTGCTTGGTGATTCTTTCTGGATAGTTATCTTTTCTTCTTCAGGCATCTAGATGTCCAAGGTCTCTCGAATTTTTGAAGATGGATATTTTCCTGCAAAGACAAGAACAGAACCCTGCCACAACCCTTATGAAGTTTCCTTACCACATGTGTGATTGTTGCCTCTGTAGATGAACTGTCATTTCTTTCTCAAGAGGCTTCTCTTTTTCAAATCAAATCTTTATTAATTTTGAAGGTATCCATAGCTTTTATTCTCCTGTGGAAACAAGAGCAAAACCCATGCCCCAACGTAGCACATCTGGTTTCCATTCTGAGGTCAACACATCCTTGAAATACATCAGCTGATTTAATTCAGAAGTTTTTTTCTATTATCCAATGTCTCTCTGTTGTCATTGTTTCTTATTAGCATTAAAAATTTCAAGGTTAATAAAGCATTATGCAATTTATTTCTGGGGGTATTTTCTATACTTTTATGTTTGTTTAACATATCTTTTATAGTTTGATTTGATCTTTCTATAACTGCCTGACCTGTAGGATTGTTAGGTATATCTGCAATATGCCTTATATTATAATAAACAAAAACTGTTTCATTTTCTTAGAGACATATGATGAACCATTATCTGTCTTTATTTGTGCAGGTATATCCATGATGACTATAACTTCTAATAAATGTGTGATTATTGAATCAGCCTTTTCTGAGCTCAAAGCAGTTGCCTATTGAAAACCTGAATAAGTGTCAATATTGTGGTGTACATATTTAAGTTTTCCAAATTCTGTAAAGTGCAACATATCCACCTGTCAAATCTCATTCCTTTGAGTACCTTTTGGGCTACTCCATTTAGGTAATGGTATTTGGTTATAGAAAGAGCAAGTAGGGCATATCTTTATAATTTCCTTAGCTTGTTGCCATATACTAGAAAACTCTTTTTAAACCTTTGCTATTGACATGTTTTTTTTAATGAAATTCTGAGGTCTTCAGCACATTTCCAATCAATAATTGATCAATTTCTGGATTGTACCTGGCAGACCTGTATGGGATTGGATGTGTTTTATATATATGAGACAAAACCTATTCCTGATTATATCTTGAACCTGAATGAATAATAAAGTCAATTATGTATCATCTGCTGTAAATTCAGTGGTTTCAATATGCAAAGCAACTCTTTCTGCATATTGCGAATCAGTAACTATATTGAGATGTTCTTTAAAATCCCTTAGTATCATGAAAATAGCACATAATCCTGACTTATGGACAAAATTAAAAGGGTTTTGTTCCACTTTACTTAAATCTTCTGATTTGTAATCTGCCTTTCCTGGCTTATTTGCATTAGTATAGAATTAAGGGTTCTAGTTACTGGTGTGTTGTGTACAATGTGGGGAAAGATTCAAATAACTCTCTTTACAAGGTTAATTCTATTGCTTTTGGGATAATTGCTATTAATCTCTCTTAAAAATTAGCACAAGCTCTTTGCCTGGGTTCATTGTCTTCCCATAATTTTTTAATTTCATCATTTGTAAAAGGTAATCTCTTCTGGGTCTATTCCTGCTAGTTTACAAAGTCTCAATTTTCCTTTTATAACTAATTCAGAGACCTTTTTCACATAAGTTTTTAATGTTTTACTCAGTTTATGTGGTAAAAAGATCAATTCTAACATAGTATCTTCCTTCTGTATTAAAATTCCTGTAGGGGAAATTCTGGAAGGCAATATGACTAGAATGCATTTAAGATTTGGATCTACCCAATTCACATGTGCCTTCTGTAATTTCTCTTCAACCAAAGTTAATTCTTTCTCAGCTTCAGCTGTTAATTCCATGGGAGTATTTAAGTCTTTGTCATCATCTAAGGTTTTGTTTAAATAAATTATTAGAACAGGTGTATCCCAACAACAGATTGTAGATTGGAAATGTTTCCTAACAATCTTTGAAAGTCATTAAGAGTCTGCAATGGGTCTCTCCTAATTTGCACTTTTGTGTTCTAATTTTCTGTAAACCTATTTTCTAACCTAAGTAATTGATAGAATCTCCTCTTTGTATTTTTTTCAGGAGCAATTTGTAATTTCCATTTAGGAAAAACTTTCTTTGCTTCTTCAAAATTCTTTCTAAAGTATCTACATTTGAATCTGATAGCAAATGACATCCATGTAATGGTAAATTATAGATTTAGGAAATTGTTTATGTATTATTTCTAATGGCTGACTTACAAAATATTGGCACAGGGTGAGGCTATTGAGCATTCCCTGTGGGAGGACGGTCCATTGATATCTCCTAGCAGGCTGAGAATTATTATAAGTAGGCACTGTGAAGGCAAATTTTTCTCTGTCTTTTTCTTGTAAAGGCATAGTGAAGAAACAATCTTTTAAATCAATAACTATAAGAGGCCATCCTTTAGGTTATAGGGAAGGCAAAGGAATTCCAGATTGTAGAGGGCCCATAAGTTGAGTTACCTTATTGACAGCTCTTAGATCTGTCACCATTCTCCATTTTCCATATTTATTTTTAACAACAAATATAAGAGAATTCCAAGGGATGGTAGATTCTTCAATATGGTGAGCATCTAGTTGTTCCTGTGCCAGCTGTTCTAAAGCCTGCAATTTCTCTTCTGTTAAAGGCCATTGTTTAACCCCTATTGGTTCCTCAGCTAACCATTTTAAAGGTAGGGCTGTTGGTACCTTTGGAGGTTTCCTAGCTGTTGTGTTCTTGTACAGCCTGAATGGCTGGTGACCTTTGTGTATAGTACCTTATAATATCCTTCCCAGAAACATGAGTTTCTTAAGGCTATTGGCTGAAGAAGTTCCCACAGAATTTAACCATCTCTTCTTCTATATCTTCTTCTTTTTAAGACTTGCTTTTTAAAAATCCATATTTTATATCTCCTAAACTAAGATGCATAATTCAATGACTGTATTGGAGTTCATTGGCAGCAGTTTTACTTTTTCTTTTTTTTTCTTTTTAGTGTTGCAAAAGTTATCAGTGCCCTAGTTTTCATAGAGTGAATCATTTTATTCCTATCTTTTAAAGACAGATAATGGAAAGTTGTTTATAGAGTCAATGTCCTTGAGAATTTTATGACATAAGCATCCCTAAAGGTTCCAAGCTTGTATCTTTTATTGTCCAATGTTTTCTCTGCTAGTCCATCTAATAACTTATTCATACATTTACCCATCCATTTATTCTCTTGCTAGTGAAGATTAAAGTCCTAACTGTAATATAAGTGATTTTGAAATATATACCCCCTTCTCCTGAAAATTTATGTACAAGATTTTATACCTGGTCTGATCAAGACACCTTTTGGTAGCCATGGTTGGAGAATGAGAAACTGAGGGACCAGGAGTGGATTCAGGGTTTTTATAACTAGCATGAAAGAAACTGCCTGTGTTTGACTTTTTGTTACTATAGTATAGGCTGTTTTAAACAGTGCTGGTAGTGTGGAAAGCTCAATTGATCAAAAGAAGTAAGGGTTCTCTCAAATTTTGTATATCTTAAAATTGAGGAAAAGAAATTTTTTTATCAGTTTTGGCTTCATAAGCAAAAGAGGCTATAGGAAACCCCATCCTCCTCCCAAATAAATAAGAGTAAAATTTCTTTCAGAGTGTGGTGGGTTTGGTCGTTCTGGGAAGGATGAGTTGGATTAGAACAAGTAGAGGTCATTTTTGTTCTCATGGGAAAAGGGACTTTTCATACAATTCTTTTTATACAATTCTTGTTATCTCAAACAGAGACAACAGAAAGATCAGAAAAATATGGCATTCTTAGCTTAGTGGTCTGTTCATATCTGAGCCATGATCCCTGTAGAGAAAAAGCACCCAAAGTTTGGAGAAAGCCAGGAAGATACTTTAACTGTACTCCCAATTTTTCTATGTTGTGTCTCTTCCTACAGTCTCAGAGATGCTGCGAAGACACCCCAGAAAAAAGGGACTCCTACTATTTCCATTGCACAGCAGTGTGAGTGTGAAGACTCTGGTAGTATTCTGCCCCAGCCATTGTTCCAAAAGCTGAAGTCTCTTGGTCTCCTCACAACCAAGGGCAGACCAGCTGACCATGTTCTCACAGTGTTGCCTCCTGGATGTAGCACACTCCAGGCCTTTTGTCTGCCCTGGTATTTCCAACTCCCTCCCCGGCCCAAATACCCCTTTGGTGAGCTATTGTGTGGTACTCAACCTACCAACTATCAACCCCTATGGAATTGTCACCTCCACTTCCCTCCCCTCTACATGCCTCCCTCCCAGCCATCTGCTACAATCCTGTTCCACTTCATGCAACCCAGATAGTCCTTCTGCTCTCTGCTTGTAGACATGCTCTGGAATGAACAAGACAGGGAACAGGGAACAAGACAGGGAATGCCTCTAGTCTCTAGTGATCTGGTACCTCATACCCTGCATGGAGGACTGAACCCAGCTTTAGGATTCCTCTCACATATATCTGTCCTTGAATTCCCACAGCCTTAGGCATTATAAAACATCTTACTGCATGTTGTAGTTATTCTCTTTCATGGGTGAGTCTGCATTGTAAAATGTTTCTGTTCAAGTCATCGCGTGGGCTCGTGATTAAAGTCAGCCCTGGATGCTGATGTTCCAGAGTTGTTTCTCCATCCTGCTCTCATCCCAAAGATGGTGTCCAGGCGTATGAGATAGAGAAAAGCAGGACTGAGGTTTCGGAGATGTTCTCTATTGCACTATGTGGCAGGTGGGTAGTCTGGTCAGCTGCCTCAACTGGACATGTCTCGTAAACCCTAGAAAAAGAAACACATCAAGGTATTCCAACCACTGTCATAGAAAGTTCAGTGAAGGGGAAATTTTGGAACTAAGAAAAAACTGCATAAGTATTTTCTTTGGAAAACAAAAACAAACAAATAACAACAATGAAACAACTATCATTCCAAAGATATCCTGGTGGGTTGACATTCTTTTCATGGACTACTGATTAGCAAAGTTGTTGGGTAAACTATGCTGTCTGTATCCTTCATAGAAGTATAAATGCATGTCCATTGCTTAGTGTTGAGTAATCAGAGCCAGTTGGTTGTCCTCTAACACAGCATTGAGTTTTATCTCCCAAACTGTTTGCTAATTTTATTTAATCACAAATCTGTTCATGCCAGTTGTATTGGGTATCTTTCCTAAACCCATTTGTACTACTCACATTAGTTTGTTAGTTCATGATAGATTAAAACTTAATGGTTTTTAAAACAAAAATTAATTGTCAGACATGCTGGTACATGCTTTTAATCCCAGCACTGGGGAGATAGAGGCAGGTGAATCTCTGAATCTGAGGCCAGCCTGGTCTACAGAGTGATTTCCAGGACAGCCTGGGTGATTATACAGAGAAACCCTGGCTTGTAAAACAAAACAAAACAAAACCAATGAATGTTTGCTAAACCTTGGCGTCTGTGGGTCTGGGATTCTGTTCAGTTTAATTAGGGTAACTGTGACTTGGAGATACTTGGAGGCTTTTACCAAGTTCCTGGGAGGGTTTGCAGTTCTCTGAGTGCTTCGCTGTGGCTGATAGAAGTCATGTTAATATGACTCATGCTTGCAGTTGAGAAGCTGATGGTAGCTGTCAGCAGGAGGCCTTCGTTTATTGCTGTGGAGTCATCTCCAGAAACTGGCTGAGTTCCTCTATGACATGACAGTTGGCTCATCCTACAGTGAGTCATTCTAGAGAGGACAAGATAAAAGCCATAATGCTTTCTATGATAGTGTCATAAGTCATGCATGGTCATTTCTGAGATGTTCTGTTAGTTAGACAACTCAACCCTAGTCAGCACACAAGAGGACTGTATTAAAGTGTGTATAATTCAAGAGAGGGCCACTAGAGGCTGTCCTGAAATCTAGTTACAACAGTAGTTATGCCTATTATTGTTTGGAAAATTCAGCCAGAGACTACAAAAATCCCTGTGAAATATAAATGCAAAATATATTTTCTTTGAAAATTAAGATGAAAAATTTAGTTGGAAAACTTGGTAAGGTGAATGAATGTAAAAAGAGTTGTTGGAGGATCCGAGGGTAAAGACAAGAGTACGAGATTATGGTTGTTAGTAAAAATCTGTACAGGCTCTGTTGCCAGGTAACTTCCTGGCATGAAGTTTTTATTCCACTTTAACAACAACAGCAACAAAAACTGGTAATGCAGAGCAGCTTTGGACTAACAGCAGCTTCAAGAGTGAGGAGACTAAGGAAGATTACTCCATGAGGTTGTGTGCTAAGCACTGTTAGGGACAACCTACCTGCCTTACTGGCCTCAAAGGTAATGAGAGCTAATGGCAATTGTAAC
>PVIU01027501.1:0-20391 GCA_004026605.1 Ondatra zibethicus | reverse complement strand
GCACAGGGAACCACTTCCTAAATAGAACCCCAGCAGCACAGACACTGAGAGAAACAATTAATAAATGGGACCTCATGAAACTGAAAAGCTTCTGTAAAGCAAAGGACATGGTCAACAAGACAAAACGACAGCCTACAGAATGGGAAAAGATCTTCACTAACCCCACATCAGACAGAGGTCTGATCTCCAAAATATACAAAGAACTCCAGAAATTGGACATCAAAAGATCACATAATCCAATAAAAAAAAATGAAGTACAGACTTAAACAGAGAACTCTCAACAGAGGAATCTAAAATGGCTGAAAGACACTTAGGGAAATGTTCAACATCCTTAGTCATCATAGAAATGCAAATCAAAACAGCTCTGAGATGCCATCTTACACCTGTAAGAATGGCCAAGATCAAAAACACTGATGACAACTTATGCTGGAGAGGTTGTGGGGAAAAGGGAACACTTCTGCATTGCTGGTGGGAATGCAAGCTGGTACAACCCCTTTGGATGTCAGTGTGGCGATTTCTCAGAAAATTAGGAAACAACCTTCCTCAAGACCTAATAATACCACTTTTGGGTATATATCCAAAGGATGCTCAATCATGCCACAAGGACATGTGCTCAACTATGTTCATAGCAGCTTTGTTTGTCATAGCCAGAACCTGGAAACAACCTAAATGCCCCTCGATCAAAGAATGGATAAAAAAATGTGGTACATTTACACAATGGAGTACTACATAGCAGAAAAAAATAGCGACATCTTGAATTTTGCAGGAAAATGGATGGAACTAGAAAACATTATTTTGAGTGAGGTAACCCAGACCCAGAAAGACAGTTATCACATGTACTCACTCATAGGTGGTTTTTAAACATAAAGCAAAGAAAGCCAGCCTACAAACCACAATCCCAGAGAACTTTGACAACAATACAGACACTAAGAGAGACTTACATAGATCTAATCTACATGGGAAGTAGAAAGTATAAAAAGACAAGCTCTCCTGAGTAAATTGGGAGCATGGTGACTTTGGGAGAGGGTTTACCGGGGGAGGGGAGAGGCAGGCAGGGGAGCAGAGAAAAATGTAGAGCTTAATAAATGTCATGGGATATAAATAAATAAATAATTTAAAAAAAAAAGAAATAGAGTAGATGGGCAGTGGTGGTGCACACCTTTAATCCCAGCACTCAGGAGGCAAAGGCAGGCAGATTTCTGTGAGTTCAAGGCCAATCTGTTCTACTGCATGAGTTCCAGGACAGCCAAAAATACACAGAGAAACCCTAACTCAAAAAACTAAAAATTAAAAGAAAAGAAATTAAAAAAAAAAAAAGTTATTTTAAAAATTGTTTTTGAGACAGGACCACTTATTGCTGAAGTTGGCCTGTAACTTGCAATGCTCCCCTAAGCTGGAGTTACAGGGGTGCAATAGTACAACCAGTGTGTGCACTGCTGGGAAACAAACCTAGTTTTCATGTTAGATAAGCAGTCTACCAAGTGAGTTAATTCAGTCTTCAACTCTTCAAGATAATGTAGCTTTCTTTGTAGGCTATGGCTGGTCCAGAACACTCTGTAGCCTAGGATCATCTTGTACTCACAGAAACCCTTCTATTTCAGCCTCCTCAGTGATGGGCTTATAGGCTTGAGCCATAAGCAGTTTCAATTCTAATTTAATTCTCAAAGAATTTGTGCTGGGCATGGTGACAGGCATCTTTAATACGGTTCTCTGATTTCTAGGCTAACTAGGGCTACAGAGTGAGACCCTGCCTCTCCAAGGAAACAAACAGTATAAATAAACAAAAAACCCACATAGCCTAAACAGTATATACTCCTATCATCCCAGTGCTTAGGAGAGAGATCAGGAGTTCAAGACCAGCCATCTTAGACTATTTAGCAGTTTGAGGCCATCTTGGATAACATCGTATCTTGTCTCGAAAAATAACAACAACAAAAAACCAATCACAGCCTAACTTAATAAATTCCAACATTAATAAATATCTTACATGGTTATGAATTATCCATAGCCAAGCTCATTAGCTTATAATAGTCAAACTTTGACCCAATGCAACATATTAAACATTGAAACAATTTTAAAGTACTTGGTATCAAAACCACTGCCATGAGCTGATAAATGCACACACTAAAGAATACATGCAATGGATAATAACCACACGTTAAAAGCAGTATATTTCTTCCACATGTCTTAATATTAATTGTTCAGCTCTCTGGATCTAGGGTATCCATTCCTTATCAAGGCAGAGGCTGTGTTATTTGACCATGAAGTAAGATCTGATGGTCAGCCGGGCGGGCGGCGGTGGTGGCGCACGCCTTTAATCCCAACACTTGGGAGGCAGAGGCAGGTAGATCTCTGTGAGTTCAAGGCCAGCTTGGTCTAAAAGAGCTAGTTCCAGACAGTCACCAAAGCAACAGAGAAATCCTGTCTCGAAAAACCAAAAAAAAAAAAAAAAAGATCTGATGGTCACCCAACTCCTAATTAAGACAGATGGCAAATTCCAGTTTAGGCTGCAGCTGATCTCCAGTTCCAATAGTCTACAGACACCATTCAGGGCTTATAGAAGTTCATTTTAAATCAGTGAGATTTGAGATTAGGTAGCAGATATAAATAAACCCTGAAATACCAAACTGATTTCCCCTGTTAACCAAATAACACTGCTGTTTAAGAAATTTAGGTCAAGCTGGGCAGTGGTGGCGCACACCTTTAATCCCAGCATTTGGGAGGCAGAGACAGACAGGTCTCTCTGAGTTCGAGGCTAACCTGGTCTACAGAGCTCTAGTTTCAGGACAGCCGAACACAGAGAAACCGTGTCTCAAAAAACAAACAAACAAATAAATACCACCCTAATTTGATGGGATATTTTCCTCTGGAAAACAGTGAGCTAGTCAAATAACTGCAGATGTAAGCACAGGCATATCACAACTATATCATCCCTTACCTTGTGCAAATGCCGAACATGATTTTCCAAAAAAATCTTTGTTTCTGCATAAAGTCTTTCTCCAAGTGGTTCAGGATAGGCCACGCATAAAGCATAAATATCTCTAGATTGATTATTAAGGTTCTCATAGTCAAAACATGATACTTACGTATGATATCAAAAGAAGAAACATCAGCCTGGGTGCTGTGGTACCCTGTAATCCTAACTGCTACGTCTACCTCTCTATTGCTGGGATACAGGTGTACACCAAAGATGCAAACTGAAAATATAGGACTAGTTAGGGTGGAGTCATACACATGTACTTTAAATATAAAAAACAGGAAAATGACAACACAGAAAGGGCTGGAAAGATGTTCGCTACTGTCAGAGGACCTGAGTTCGGTTCCTACACCCAATGATAGCTCATAGCTGTCTATTAACTTAGCTGCAGACATCCTATTCTGGACATGAAGCATGCTATGTGCCACAACCACACAGGCAAAGTAAAATCACCAATATATTTGTGTTATCTGTAGTATATAATAAACCTTATAAACTAAATTACCTGATTAAAAGGACACAGTATGGGGGTACAGAAGAGATGGCTCAGCTGTTTACCCTGTTCTATTTTCCTAGACAATAGCTATTAAATCTTATTACTAGAAGCAGTGACACCAGATTTTTGCTGTTGTTAAATCCAGGCATGGTGGCTTACATCTAAGATAACAGCACTTGCAAGGCCCCTGTGAGTTTGAAAACAGTGTGGGCTGCAGTAAGACCTTTCGCTAAAGATTTTATGCTTTTAGGTTCGTCTGCTACACTCCCAAAGACCACAGTAGTGCCACACTACTCACACTCAGGATTTGTGCTTGGAATTTGTTGGATAGAAGGTTGTGAAAGACTGATTGTCACAAAATTAATATAAATATACCCTAGAATAGTTACACCTAAGACTTTAAACCTGTTTTCATTTAACAAGCTTTGATTTACTGTTTCTTGTGGCTTCTACCAAAGGATACGAGAAGCGGTCGTTCCATGTTGCTCTTTCAACATATTCCAGCATAACAACAGCTTTGATTGTAGTTAGGAGTTTGTTCCATGTCTCATCAAAATCCACTACTCTTGGTTTTAAAGACATTGTGCAACTTTAGTGTTGAAACCTGTTAATTAAAAACAACAGTTATGTTAGCAGGAATCCCACAAGATGGTTATGTTTTTAAAATACCACTTAATTCGGGCTGGGGATATGGTTCAGAGGTTAAGAACACGTAGTACTCTTGTGGAGGACCAGAGCTGGATTTCCAGCACCCATGACAGATAGCTCACTTCCTGCAACTCCAGTTCCAGGAGGATCCCATGCCTCTGACACCCACAGGCACCTGCATATGTGCAAATATTCACAGACACATACACATAATTAAAAATAATAAAAATAGATATTTAAAGTATCAAATAATTGAATCACATAATAAAGATTGTAAAGATAAAAAAAATAAGTAGGGAGGGCTGGAGAGATGGCTCAGAGAGCTTAAGAGTACTGACTGCTCTTCCAGAGGTCCTGAGTTCAATTCCCAGCAACCATAGATGGCTCACAACCATCTATAATGAAATCTGATGCCCTCTTCTGGCGTGCAGGCAGAACACTGTATACATAATAAAAAATAAGCAGGGAAGAGTTTAAGAGTAAAAAACGCAAAGCTCACATGAACTTTAAGACTTAGAAATGCCAGGTTTGCCCAAGAGAAAGCTTGAACAGATTCTCAGGTTGTACAGCAAAAGTACTAGAAGAAGTATGGTTTCAGCATATGGGATCAAGTGAGGCCAGAAGATGCTCTATGCCTGGCAGACAGCACTTATGAGTTGCTTGCAATGTTACAGAAAATTGGCATAAGCAAAAAAAAAAAACAAAAAAACAAAAAGCAAGACCAGTATGGTGTACAACACACCAGTAATTCCAACCTGAGTTTGATACCTAGGACCCAGAAATCAATGCTCACAGGTTGATCTCTGATCTCCGCACATGTGCCCTTAAACACACACTTCTTGAGAAAGCAAACTTGACTAGACGCAAGCTAGACTCAAGCCCATCGTGCCTCAGTCTATTTGCTGGGAGTATAGACATAACTACATTTCTTTGGTCCTACCAATAAACTAAGTAGATAGATCCTACTGCTCTTGCCACTTTCTGGATAAGAGTCATAGGAACACTGAGAAACAGCAGGTGGCATCAGGAGACAGCGCCTGGGTCAGGTCCTTTCTTTCCGCTCTTAAATGGCTTCACTCCCATTTTTAGAAAATACCTACCCTTCCCAATTCATCATTCTGGGTTCTGTGGATGCACTGTAAAAATCTAAGCTCTGGGCTGTGCTACAAAGTTCAGTGGTAGTGTGCTTGCCTACCATGATTAAGGCACCAACATGATGATGACAAAAAATTAGGAGTCCAAAATTCTTAACATTAGAATTCCGATCTAGACCCAGAGTAGCAGCACTCAGATGTGCAGACTTCTAAACACACAGTTGCCATGGTTTTTGTTTTTTTAAGAACCTCAGATCTTGCTCTTAGCAAAGATTACCTAAGCAAAAAGTTGACCGACTCACTGCTAGGTCTTGTCATCCCCTGACATAGCCCACTACAGGAAGCACAGTTTAGGCTCCTTTACAACATGATACTCCAAGCTTCCATGAAAAGGCTCCAGATAAGGCAGCTTCTTCTGGCAGGAGCTGTGTCTTGACACAGTCACTTCTCTGCTTAGAGGTCACTTGACCGACTCACTAACCTGGCTCATAAATCCTACCTTGATCCTTCCTGATTCTCTGCCTAAAATAACTCCCCTCCACACATATTCCCAAAACTCCTATGAAATCCCGCCTGGATCCATGTCCAACTGCTTTTAAGAAACCTTGAGTCCAGACTCACATTTGAGTGTCCTACTTTCTCCTCACCACCTCTTTCTTTTAACCTACCTGTTTAAGCCACATGAAAATGCTTTTAATAAAATTTCCAATTCTGCTTCATAAAAACAACAAAACTTTCTTGGTGAGGGCGATATAACGAGGCATGTAAACTATTCTTAATGTGCAATTTTAATGGCAGCAGTCTGCACTAATCTTTACAGAACCAAGAACCGAGACCAACACTGAAAGCCATGATTGGAGGGAAACTGTTCTAGCAAAGGTGAGGGAACCACCAGCTTTTTCACCAACCTAGTGAAACACCAAACATTAAACCAATACAGAACATGAAAAATAATGTTAGATAGTTTATCATCTAAAAACCTCAAAGAACACCTTTTTAAGTTGCTTCATTTTCTCCAAATCCTTTAAATAACATTCAAATTCAAGGAAAACTGACACTAAGATGGAAGACAGGGCAAAGAAAGAAATCAAAATCACAACCACAATACTATTTCCCGCCTTCCAAGCTACTGAAAAGCTCGTATAAATATGGGCTTCATACTTTCCTAGCATGTGAAAAGGCCCTGGGCTCAGTCTCCAAAGATACACCCCAGAATACATACTGTTCGACAGTGTGACCCTCATAAAGCATACTCACACAAACTATGAAGGCTATGATGTCACAGGGCAATATACTCTCCAAAGGACCACCACTGCATATCAATCCATCCCTGGCTGAAACACAGTTTAAATACACGTCTGTATGAATTCTCCATTCTTGTTCTAATACGGGACACAATACACTTCCCATTCTCAATCAGATTGTGTCCTACTGAATGCCCTCAGAAATTCAATTTTTTTAGCTTTTTTTTATTTTATTCTTGAATTGGTAAGGTTTTTTTTTTTTGGTTTTTTGTTTGTTTTAACTCATATAACCCAAGGCCCCATGAACACTATGGACCCTAAAAAATCCTCCAGATCCAGAAATGGTGGCACATGCCTGTATGTAATCCCAGTACTTGGGAGGTTAAGACAACATAGACAGTCTAGGCTATATAATGAGTTTCAAGCCATCCTTAGTCACAGTGTGAGATCTATCTCAAAAAATAAAGTAACAGGTTACACATATTTCCAAATTATTAAGTTAGATGTGATAGAAAGACTGTGGCACATCTCTCTCTAATCCCATCACCGAGGGAGGTGAAAAGAGCAATGAGTTCTAAGCCAGTCTTGGTCACATAACACGACCCCCAAAAAGGAAAAAAATAGGAAAGAAAAAAGCTACAAAGATAATTATTGCTAAAAGTCAACCCTAATCATAAATATGAAATTTTATATTACATTTTATAACACTTCTACATTAAATTTCCATGTATAGCACTATTTAAAGATGCATGATGAATTAATATACCAAAGTAGGTCACGGCCAAGTGGTGGTGGCACACACCTTTAATCCTAGCACTCGGGAGGCAGAGGCGGGTGGATCTCTGAGTTAAGGCCAGTTTGGTCTACAGAGTGAGTTCCAGAACAGCCAGGGCTACACAGAGAAACGTTATCTTGAAAAACCAAAACAAAACAAAAATGCTAAGTCACTGATTTAGTAAAAATATAATTCAATAAAGCTTTTCATTATGTGGACTATACAAGTCTTACCAACCATGTCTGAGCCATTTCCTAGGGTCAGGTGGGAAAGAGCCCATTAGCACATCACATAGCAGATAGTTCTGAAACTGTCTCCCTTGTCCTCCCGTGTTCTACACTTGCTGCTCTTGTAGGACCCATTTTCAGTACACTCTGTAGACCAGGCTGTCCTCGAACTCAGAAACCCAGCATTAGTCTCAGAAATGGGTGGTGGCTGTGTAAGTAATACTATCAACAGACTGCTGGCTCCACCTAGCTGCTCCTGCAGTTTCTCCATTCAACAGTATAAAAATAGTGAAAAAAGCAGTATTTACAAGTACACAAAAGTATTGTTCAAAGATGAGGTGGTGTTTTATACTGTTCTCTGCAATCTTATTTTTCTGTCCACACATTCATCTTTAAAAAAGAAAACAAAAAAACAAACCCCGAAAGCTGCTGGGCGGTAGTGGTGCACGCCTTTAATCCCAGGTGTGAAGTGCGGGCCCATTCACACATCTGGCCTCATCAAGTACTTTCAACCACATACACAGTTTTTAAAAAAAGTGTAGTGATATTTCATTTGTATTTTAATAAATAAAGCTTGCCTGAAGATCAGAGAGTAAAACAGCCACCCCTGTCAGTCTTACAGACCAGAGAGAGAGTGGTGACACACCTTCCATCCCAGTAACCAGTTAGTTTGCCATTGAAACAAGGCAGCAGTGGCGCAGGCCTTTAATCCCAACCCTCAAGAGGAATATACAGTGGGAGGAGACAGCTCTCAGACACAGTCTCTTAGATTCCTGGAGGCAGAATTGCCATTTTGGACTGAGGTAGATAGAGAAAAGAGCCAGTGGCTGGCTGTTTTGCCTTTCTGGCCCTCAGATTGAACCCCAATATCTGTTTCTGGGTTTTTATTAATCGTGCTACAAAAAAGCTTCTGTTAGAACAAAGATTTTACTGAGTTAATATACTTACTAAATATTTAGTTAGTCGACTTCCAAAGGATGCTGGAGATGTTGCTAAACTTAAGTTTAGAGCACATCAGAGAAATAAAGCATGATAAACTGTCAACTTGTTCTATGAAAACTTCTGACATACATTAATGAGGCTATAATTCAATGACTAACAATGGTTAATACTAGTTCCAGGACAGGCTCCAAAGGTACAGAGAAACCCTGTCTCGAAAAACCAAAAAAAAAAAAAAGAAAAAAGAAAAACCTTTAATTAACCAAAACCTTCAAATTGGACATTAACACCTGTGCACCTGAGCATTTTAAGCATAACACATTTAATATCTTTTATTTTTTTTCTTTCTGGTTTTTCGAGACAGGGTTTCTCTGTGTTGCTTTGGAGCCTATTCTAGAACAAGTTCTTATAGATCAGGCTGGCCTCGAACTCACAGAGATCCACCTGCCTCTGCCTCCGAGTGCTAGGATTAAAGGTGTGCACCACCACCACCAGGCTACATCTGTCTTAGCTTATATAGTCACTGCTGTCTAATGCTTTAACCTCTTGCATAAAACAAAAAAAGGCAAAGATAACAGCAGTAACAACAAAAAGTCCACCTGGACTAGATAGTTTTCAGTCAAGGACTACCTCGGGATGGGGTGAAGCTTGGTTGGTCAAAGCTGCTCTAGCTCGGGCGGTGGCAGCACTCAGGAGGCTGAGCTTCAGGCTTAAACCACACATGACCGGGCAGGAGATCCAGCATAAACTACACATGACCGGGCAGGAGATCCAGCATAAACTACACATGACCGGGCAGGAGATCCAGCATAAACTACACATGACCGGGCAGGAGATCCAGCATAAACTACACATGACCGGGCAGGAGGAAGTGCGGAGATCCAGCAGTCTAAAAATTGATCAATTCCTTACAGAAATATCTAAGATAGCTAACTGAAAGTTAAAAAAAATAAAGAGCAAACATAATACAGAGAAGAGTCTCGATTAATTCTTCAAAATAATAAAACTTTGCAAGCATCTAGCTGCACACACCTGAAATCTAGCCACTACAGAGGCTGAGGCAGGAGGATGAGTGTCAGGTTAGGCAAGTGTGATTCTGGGCAAGCCTGAGTATAACGCAATTTTTGTGTGTGTGTGGTTTTTAGAGACAGGGTTTCTTTGTAGCTTTGGAGCCTGTCCTGGAACTAGCTCTTGTAGACCAGGCTGGCCTTGAACTCCCAAGTGCTGGGATTAAAGGTGTGCGCCACCACCGCCAGGCTTAACCCAAATTCTAATTGGTCTTAATAAATCAAACCCAGAGTCAGATATTAGGAGTGAAAGCTGTAGGATAGAAGCAGAGCGCCAGTCACTGGAGAGTTCTTACCTCTACCAATACTCAGACCAAAGGGGAGATCCTCAGACCACAGACTGCTCCTGTCTCCTCTCACTGTGTGTCCCTCTCTCCACCCAGGCATAGAACCCATCTCCACATCCCCAGTGCTGGAATTAAAGGCGTGGAGCCCAAGTGCTAGGAACACCTTTGTGTGTTTCTCTTTCAGACTGACTCACTTTCGCTAGCCCAGGGTGGCCTTGAACTCACAGAGACCCCTCAGTCTCCTGAGCTCTGGGATTAAAGGTGTGTGCCACCACTCCTTGACTTCAGGCAAGATTTATTTGTTAAAACACAAACAAAATATCACTACATCTAGGTTGTTAAGCAAGACCAGATCTCAAATTAAAATAAATAAAACTTAAAGCAACTTAAAGAAAACTCCTATCTCCCCTCTAAAACATTTAGTCAACAGAATTCAAAATGGGTAACAACATTCCAGGAGAGCTAAACACAACCAGAGACAGGCAGGGTAAAATCCCACAACTCCCACTTCAGAGGTGGAGGTGAGGGGTGGGGGTGGGGGGGTGTTCAAGGTTACTAAGTCCCAAATCAGGTCCTGCCAGAAGAAACCCACTCTCAAAACACCAAAAAAAAAAAAAAAAAAAAAAGAATCTTAGGCAGGCATGGTGGAACATCTCTTTTATCCGAAGACTCAGTGGGAAAAGGCAGGCAGATCTCTGTGAGTTCGAGACCAGCCTGGTCTACAGAGCTAGTTCCAGGACAGGCTCCAAAGCCACAGAGAAACCCTGTCTCGAAAAAAAAAAAAAAAAAAGCAACAATCTCAGCAGTGGTAAAGGTCCTGAAACTTTAAGACTCATAATATATTCTAAAATTCCAATAAGTCTGTCCCAATTAAAAGCTAAATATCAAGTAGTGACATCAGATGTATGTAATTTTTTTTTCCTGAGGTAAGGTCTTGTGTAGCTCTGGCCTCCATATCCCCAGTGCTGGGATTACAGCCAGGCCTGCCCAGCAGTGTTAGGGATCCAACCCAGGTTTTCACGTACGCTAGATAAACAGGCTACTAAACACATCTCCAGCCTAGATGTTTCAAGAGCTCTTAAATACAGCAACACAAGAATTATGCTAAACTTCTGCAATTTAACATGATACATTACTAAGACTTAAATCTATACAGATCACTCTGACCAGGTCATTTGACTAATACAAATGAATTCAGGCCTAGGTGTGATGGCACAAATCCTTTAATCCCAGAACTAGGCAGGCTCAACGAGACAGGTAGATCCTTAAGAGTTCCAGGCTAGCCAGGCAGGGTTGGCGCATGCCTTTAATCCCAGCACTCGGGAGGCAGAGGCAGGCGGATCTCTGTGAGTTCGAGACCAGCCTGGTCTACAAGAGCTAGTTCCAGGACATGCTCCAAAGCCACAGAGAAACCCCGTCTCGAAAAACCAAAAAAAAAAAAAAAAAAAGTTCCAGGCTAGCCAGGGTTACATGGTGAGCCCTTGCCTGGAAAAAAAGGAAAGAAAAAAAGGAAGAAAAAAAAAAACCTAAAAAAAAAGATCAGCCACACACCTCCAACAGTGATCATCTACACGGCAATTCCCTCTCTTTTCCAGCGCTCGTGTATCCACAGGCCTAGTAAGTGGACCACTGAATCAGTTCCCAACTTCCAGTACTCCAAAGTTCTGCTTCTACCTTTCCTTGCTTTTGCCCAGTACTAGGGATGGAACCCAGAGCCCCAGACATGCTAAACAACCACTTTATCAATGAGCAATATCCGGGCCCATATTTACTATTTATTTGGATTTTTCAAGACAGGGCTTCCCTGTGTAGTCCTGGCTTAACTGGAACTCACTCTGTAGACCAAGATGACATCGAATTCAGAGATCCACCTGCCTCTGCCTCCCTAGTACTGGGATTGAAGGAGTGCGCCAACATCACCTGGACTAATTTTTATTTTAAAGCAGGGTCTGCTAAATTCAAATTGACCTTGAGTTTAACCTGAAACCTGAGCAGGTCCTCCTACTTTACTCCTGAGTGGCTGGAATCAATCAGAGGCCTGAGCCCACCTACCCATTTCCCACCCTCAGGCCTGGTATTATCCTCATTTTTTTTTTTTAATCTTACCAGTCTAAAGTCTTTCTAATACTGACCTCCAGAGGCTGATCCTGTGATGAACTTACTGTAGCAGGTAGTACACATAAAGAAAATGTTCCTTTTAATAAATACCTAACATTTTCTGGCACATTTGAAGAAACGACAGGCAAGGTAGAAAAGCACAAGTTTCTTGTAAATAAAGTAATGTTCTTCAAAGAACATACACCCGAGCCAGCAATGTGAACACACTAGGAATCCCTGTACTTTAGGAAAGGGGGTGACGCAGGAAATACCCAAACATAAAGACCTGCCTGAGACACAGAACATGTGCTAGGCCTGGGTTAACTAAGCACACTCAGCCTGCCAGAAATCCCACCTGTCAGTCACAAACTAAGCAAAGAGCAGACCAGAAGATGGTGCAGGCCCTGCATCGCTGCTCTTTTCCGTTTCCTCCCAGGCTTGCTTTAGCTGTCCTTAACCTGTTCCTATTCTCTGAAAATTACAAAGTATCAAAGTAAGGTGTGCTACCATTTTTGCAAAGAATATATACACACCCACTTAAAGGCACAGAAAAGTATCTTTGGAAACATGTAAGAAAGTTAACATTATTTGGCTCCAGGGAAGACTAAGAAGGAGACAAGAGGGTTTCAATTCTATGCCCTTATTGAACCTTTCCAATTTTGAATCTATTTGATTTTATTCAATGGACCACCAGTTAAAGACTGATAAAACTCTCTACCCATCTTTCCCACTTCTCGTGAGGTCACAGATGTGTCTTATTTTTCACTATTCCAGTTGCCGGGTCCATAGCTTGAAAAACCCTCCTCAAATCAATGAACAAACTTCTGCACTAAATTTCACACTTATAAGACATTCACTCCAACTCCATTCTATATAAACTCATGTTTCTCTCACCTTTTCCCCTTCCCATACATGGTACCATCATCCTCCGTTTTAGCTCTAAAACCCAAGAGACACCCCTATCTCCACCAACTTCACTCTTACCCAAACTATAACAACACGTTCAACAAGTATCTTCAACATAGCTGGAAACCTTGTTACTTGTCTTTTAATGGTCCGAGGCCAAACTCTGACCCCGGGTAGGGGGTATCTTTTGACATCTACTCTCCAATCTAAAGATTATAAATCAGATATTATTCTTGACTTTCAAATTCCAAAACCTTTTTTTTTTTTTTTGAGACAGTGTTTCTCTGTAGCTTTGGAACCTGTCCTGGAACTAGCTCTTGTAGACCAGGCTGGCCCAGAACTCACAGAGATCCACCTGCCTCTGCTTCCCGAGTGCTGGGATTAAAGGAGTGCTCCACCACCGCCCAGCCCAGGGTTTGTTTTTTAAAACATTTTAGGTTTTGGAATTTGATAGCTGGGCCAGCCTGGTCTACAAGAGCTAGTTCCAGGACAGGCCCCCAAGCTACAGAGAAACCCTGAGCCGAAAAACAAAAAAACAAAAACAAACAAACAACAAAGCCAAACCCTGGCCCCTGGCTATGGTTCCTGCACTCTCATGGGGTCTTCCCTTCACCAAGCTGCTTCCAGTTGGCTGGACTCTAGTCCACACCACCTCAGGGCTTTCCATTTGCATTTCTTTCAAAGACCTGTTTTTACTGGCTTTTTTAAATATGTCAAAGGTCACCTCAGACAGGCCTTTCCCAACCACAGAATCTGAAACCCTTCTCCCAATCACTTCCACTCATTTCCTCCAGAGCACTGTTATTCCATCGTTTGTTTCATCTACTGTCTCTCCATCTCAGCAGAACTGAAGCCTTAAAGACAGCAGAGCTCAGTCACATCCCTAACTCCTGCAATACTGCTCAGCACAGGAGCCAGCTCTTCTAAGGAAAAACTACCTTTATTTATTTATTTATGGTTTTCCAAGACAGGGTTTTTCTGTGTAGTTTTGGTTGTCCTGGGACTCATTCTGTAGACCGGGCTGGCCTCAAACTCATAGAGATTGGCCTGCCTCTGCCTCTGGAATGCTGGGATTAAAGGCCACCACTGCAGGGATAAGGACCATTATTTAACAAATGACTAACATCACAATCATAAAAGATTCCAATAGGTCTATGAAAGTGTTTCAATTGGTAAAGGCAGTTGGGGTGGAAGAGGCAGGTGAGGCCCCTCTGGTCTACACAGTGAGCTCCATATAGCCTGTCTCAAAAAACAAAGCAATCGCCCGGCTGTGGTGGCGCAAGTCTTTAATCCCAGCACTCAGGAGGCAGAGGCAGGCAGATCTCTGTGAGTTCGAGGCCAGCCTGGTCTACAAGAGCTAGTTCCAGGACAGGCTCCAAAGCTACAGAGAAACCCTGTCTCGAAAAAAACCAAAAAACCAAACAAACCAATCAAGCAAACAAAAAGATAACCACCACCAGCAGCAGCAGCAAAAAACAAACAAACCACACACCCACCAAACAGTCCCACAACTCATAAACAGCATGGGGGACGGAGGAGCAACTAAAAAAGAAAACTGTCCACTACTGTTAATTCATTTGTGACTCTTTGGGAAGGGACTCCAAATACTGTATAGGGGAGTAAAGAACCAAACTTTAGCTAATTAGATCACCTTTATGTCATAAAATGACACTAAGGTGAAAGAAGAGAACAAAGTGATCTTTCATATTGTGTATGAATGTGGGTTTGAGGTAAGTTCTAGGTTTAGGAACTTTTCTATTGAAGTCAACAAAGAAACCACACACACACACACACTTTTTTCTTCTTTTTTGCAGAAGGTGGTGCTGGAGTTGAACCCAGGGCTTCTTGCATTCTAGGCAAGTGTTGAAGTACTGAGCTACAGCTCCAACTTAGTAGTTTACATCTTCAAATTGAAACTTAGAGGGTACTGCCATCCAACTAGTAATAGTAACCAAGGAAGACGGGGGTAACTTATAACAATAGAAATTCAAAGATGTACTACTTGCACAGACGTAATGGTAGGAAAAGGTTCAGACTCTAGTATGTAAACAAGTGCTGGTGAGAGTCAGAGGCTCTTATTTCACCAGCCCAGAAGTGTCGAGACAGGAGGTGCAGCATGCACGCAGAATACTCCTCCCCAAAGCTATCAATCTTCACTGTCTGCGGAAACAAAAGTGAAAATACTGGTGGCTAGGATGTATGAGATTGATGCCACCCCCTTCAACAGAGACTTTGGTCTCCGTGTGCGCACGTAAATAAGCCGGAGAGCACACGCTCACCTTCCCTCCTTCGGAGGAAAATGAGGCCGAGGGAGGGGCGGCCGGTAGCGGATCGGGGAGGCCTGGGATCCGGTCCAGGCTTAAGGGTCAGCAGTCTGGGGAGCCGAGGTCACTCACAGGACACCATCTTGCCAGGCCTGCAGCCCGGTCCCCTCCGCCAGGTCGCCCCTAACTCCGTTCCTCCGCCCCATCCCCGCCACCCATTCGCCGGGAAGGGAAGTTTCCCTGCGCCCACAGCCCGGCTCCCCAGCTTTCAGCAGGGTTACCTTCTGCGGAAGCAGGGCTAGGGCAGGGGCCCGGGGAGGGAGGCAACCCGCAGGCGTGAAGGACGAAGCCCCCGGCTCGGAGGGTGGGCGGCGGCGGCTGTCAGCTCGCGTTCCCCGGCTCACAGCGCTGCCATTACTGGGCGCCGAGGCCGCCTCCCCGGCCGGCCACCGCCACCGCCCGGGGGCCACGGGGGTGCCCGGAGCAAGGCGCCGCCACTCACCTGCTCCCGAGGGAGCTGTACCGACGAAGCCGCTGCCGCAGGGAGGGACGGGGTCAGGGGAGGAGGACGGACAGGTTGGGGGCTCGGGGAGCCAGTCGTCCTCCAGGGCTCTGGGCTTTGCCCGACGCACGCCCTCCGCTCCGCTCTCTGTCTCTTGCACTCACACACCCGCAGGATGCAATGGTCCAGTCCGGGTTACGGCAAGCGTAGGGAGCCACGCTTCGAGAATCGCGAAGCCCTTGCAATCAATTGTCAAAGTAATTCATCACCCAGCACACTTGTCAATGAGGCAATCGCAGTTCCCTGAGCTCAAGCCGTACCTTGGGAACTATTGATATCCAAATCACGGGGAGGGGGGGGAAGAGAGGTCTGTTTTATTTGTAAGTGGTTTTGAGGTTTTGAGTCTGGGTCAAGCTAGGTGACTCTTGCAGGCCTGGACTGCTTTTACAGCCTGAGCTGGCATTGAACTAGCAATCTTTCTGTCTCAGCCTCCCCATTAAGCCACCCTTCCCGGCTCTTGTTGGTTTTTGTTTTGTTTCTCGAGTCAGGGTTTCTCTTAAGTTTCGGAGCCTGTCCTGGAACTCGCTTTCTGTAGACCAGGCAGGCCTTGAACTCACCACCCGGCCTCTCGTTTTTACCTTCAGACAAATTAAACAAAAATAATATGTCTTTACAACAGTGATAGCTAAACTTCCCCCTTTGAAATACAAGGTGGGTCTGGGCCGGGTGGTGGTGGCAAACCCTTTTAATTCCAACACTCAGGAGGCAGAAGTAGGTGGATCACTGTGAGTTCGAGGCCAGGCCAGCTTGGTCTACAAGCGTGAGTTCCAGAACAGGCTCCAAAGCTACAGAGAAACCCTGTCCCGAAAAACAAACAAACAAAAACAAGAAAAGAAAAGAAAGAAATACAAAGTAGGGGGCGGCAAGACTCGCCTTTGTTACTTAGTTGCATTTCCTATAGCAAAGGTGTCCTGGCTAGGGATGTGAAGGAGTCATCTCCATTTCTACCTACGAATGAATTTATCCCTCCCAACCTCTTCCAATCCGTGCCAATCCTTTAAAATACATTTAATATCCGATCCTCGACCCAGGTACCATGCTTTCACCTTGTAATCCCAGTATTTAAGAGGCTGAGACAGTAGGATAGGAAGTCCTGTCCCTCATATGGTGAGACCATCTCAAAATAAAATCTTATTTCCAGATGTGATAAAAGATATGATACCAATCTCTCCTCATAGCACTTGAATTTGTACTTTTTTTGAGACAAGCTCTGACACAACCCAGGCTCAACCTGCTCAAACCTCCAACTCCCTGTGTAGCTGAGACAGTGAGACTGGCCGTTAATTCATGATTCTCTTGTATCTATGTAAGTGATGGAATTATAACTATAGCAGCACACTCTGCCAGTCTCTCTCTTATGCAGGAATCCTTAGATTCCAATATCTGGACCTCTGGAAATTCCTTGTTTTACTCTTTTGGCTTTTGGGGGGGGGAGGTCCACCACCCAGTTTCTAAATAAATCACACACGGAATCTTATTCTTTCTTATAAATGGTTGGCCTTAGCTTGCTTTTTTTCTAGTCAGCTTTTCTTAAATTATTCCATCTACCTTTTGGCTCTGGGCTTTTTGTTTGTCTTACTTCTGTAATGTTACTTTCACTCTGACTCCATGGCTGGCTGTCCCGTTCTTTTCTCACTCCTTGATCTCTCCTGCTCTATTTTTCTCCTCCTCCTTTTCCCCACAGATTTCTTCTATTGATTCTCTCTGTCTCCAGCCCTGCCTATCCCTTCTCCTGCCTTGCTTTTGGTTTTTCAGCTCTTTATTAGACCATCAGGTGTTTTAGACAGGCAAAGTAACAGCTTCACAGAGTTAAACAAATGCAACATAAAAGAATGCAACACATCTTTGCAACAAACTAATGTTCAACAGCATAAACAAATGTAACACATCTTAAAATAATATTCTACATTCCCCCTTTCTGCCTAAATAAAAATGAAAGACTTTAACTTTAACATAATAAACATATACAACAAAAACAGTTATCAGGTAAGAAGAATTACATTTACAATATTCAGTCCATTTGTACTTAGCAAACTCAGAGAAAACACTCCACCATCCATCCCATCTCAGCTGACTCCAACGTTTTATACCTAATTTACTTTCTATCAGAAGAAACATTGAATCTCTAATTATTTAGTCCTTAACTCCATCCAAGATCCAGAAGGATGTAATATTACCTAACAATAGAGATATATTGCTGCCTGGACATTCTATCCAAAGTTCCTCTACAATGTTGGGGCTTCCATCTTAAGGCTACAGGCCTAGAACATATAGCAGATTTTCAGTGAAGCAGGAAATTTGGGGGACTGTTCTACCTTGTCTTGGCAAATTTTGTCCATTGCTTTCTTCTATGTCCTGCAGAATGTCTGGCAAATTCTTCTGTGAATCCGGAATTTTGAAGGACTGTCCTACCTTGTTTCGGCAAACTTCAACAATTTTTCCCCTGTGTGTTCTGCACAGCACATTATCATCAGTCAAAGGAAAGAGCAGTTTCTTTGCCCAGTGGCTAAACTTTCCACAATGAAAACAAACTCCATAAGGAGTTTCTTCAGTGCCCATCATCTCTGAAGTAAATTGGTACTGCCAGGAACAGATGTGTCTCATTGTCATAAAAAACCTTATGTTAACAAAACATTTAAATGCGATATTCTATAGATCTTTGAAGTATTTGAAGAACATTTATCTATCTAAAATATACCCATTTAACCCAGAAAATGTACCTAATATGACTACCAGTTTGATCATTATAGATTAACTGCTGATCTTATTTCTTATTTATATATTGTATTTTTAAATGACCTGCATAAGCACAATAGCCCAAACAAGAGTAGAAACATATATACAGTATAAGAAAAATAACTAAGCCAGGTGTTAGTGGCACACGCCTTTAATCCCAGCATTTGAGAAGCAGAGGCATGTGGATCTCTGTGAGTTCGAGGTCAGCCTGGCCTACAAAGTGAGTTCCAGGACAGCTTTTTTTTTTAAAGATTTATTTATCATGTATACAACATTCTGCCTCTATGTATGCCCACACGCCAGAAGAGGGCGCCAGATCTCATTACAGATGGTTGTGAGCCACCATGTGGTTGCTGGGAATTGAACTCAGGACCTCTGGAAGAGCAGCCAGTGCTCTTAACCACTGAGCCATCTCTCCAGCCCCCCAGAATAGCTTTTACTAAACAGTAAAACCCTGTCTCGAAAAACAAAAATAAAGAAAGAAGAAAGAAAAGTAACTTTAAATTTGTGTTACTATACCAAAACCCATGCTAATACAAAATATCTGAGATTCATAGTTGTCTTTTTAATCCTATACTCCTATATTTCTATATTCCCCTAAATTATAACAAACATCTACAACCCACAAAATAGCCAAAAGCATCCCAGAGCCCAACTCTTGGGAATGTGGACATAATGTGCTTTAGACTGCTTCCTGTTGAATGTGGGTGAAGGCATCTTTAAGGTCCTTGACAAAATTTGAGATAATGATCAACTCCAGGGAAGACCAGCTATAACCCTTGTTGATAGATATTAACTGTCAAGATTCAGGAAATCTCCCTTGATCAAACCTGATCTATATTAACCTGTAATGAATCCACAACCTCTTGTTTCCTGTGGAAACAAAAGCAAAACCTCTTCTCCAAAAACATTTTTAACTTCCACCCGATAACTGCATTTTTTTACTTTTTTAAAGTTAAGGCATTCCTAAAGTGTATTGGCTGGTTTCTTTCAACAATCCCTCTTTCATTTCCAGGTCTCGTACCAGCTGTTCTTTGCTCATCAACATTCAGAAATTCAAAGTTAACACAATACTATATAGGATCCAGACTTCCTGTGCATTTCCCATCTCTTTTTTATTATTTTACTTCTCTTTAAAGACTTTATTATATAAATATACATATATATGTATATGTACACATATACATATATATATATTTGCCAGGATCTCTTTGCACATGCCTTTAATCCCAGCACACGAGAGGCAGAGACAGGAGGATCTCTGTGAGTTCAAGGCCAGCCTGGTCTACAAGAGCTAGTTCCAGGACAGGCCCCATAGCAAGAGAAAAACCCTGTCACAAAAAACCAAAAAGACTATAATTTTTAAATTATGTCTTTCTATGGCTGTCTATACCCTTTTTCTTTCTTTCTTAAGCCTATGCACTTTGTAAAACACACTAGAACCTGTTTAGAGGTTTTTCTGCCTAAACCTCTTTTACTGCATTTCTTTTAGCCCTTTTTGATTGCATGAGCAAACTTTAGACTGCTAAGCTACCTGGCTCCTCCATGTGGCTTTCTTGGCTGGCGCTGTCTACTTCTAAGCTCATGAGACCCAAGCCTAAAGCTGCCCGATTGGAGGTTTGTTTACCTGGAACCACATCAACCCCCAGCTACGGAACGCCAGTGCCCTGCACTGTGTCAGGTGTTTTTTTTACATAGTTTTTTGTTTGTTGTGTTTTTTTAAAAGAAGGGGTGACCCAGCAGCTTGCTGCAGCTTGCTGCAGGTCCCCAGACCACGCGGTCTCTGTGGCGGGTGGGCGGCCACGCGGCTAGTCTCCGGATCCCCATATGGGCTGTGCGGCGGTACGGACGGACCAAAGAGAGCTGGGTAGGCGCACTATGCAGAGTTAAACATTTATTAGATGGGTGATGGAAAGAGAGACAGAGAGAGACAGGGAGATAGAGGGAAGGGGGGAGAGGGGAGAGAAGCAGCTGCTGCTCCCGTGAGAGCGGAAGAGAAAGAGAGGCAGAGAGTTAGGGTCAGAGGCTGGAAGCTGGGAGTGGGCGTGGCCAATAAGAGGCCAGACACTACA
>PVIU01027500.1:0-20405 GCA_004026605.1 Ondatra zibethicus | reverse complement strand
CTTACCGGGAAAGATTCAGCGTGTCTTCATGGCGGGCAGCTCTCTCTGGCTCTGTCCCCTTCCCAGTATCCTGTTCTCTTTCTCCTGTCTATCTAAGTCCTGCCCTATCAGAAGGCCAAGGCAGTTTCTTTATTAACCAATAAAAGCAACCCAAATACAGAAGGACCCTCTTACACCAAGCATTTTTATTTAAAATTATTTTATTCATTTTACATACTACCCACAGTTCTCCCTTGGTTCCCTCTTCCACCTCCCTCTCCCCGCAACCCGCCCCCATCCACTCCTCAGAAAGGGAAAGGCCTCCCATAGGGAGTCAACAAAGTCTGGCAGAACCAATTCCCTCTCCCCTTGATCAAGGCTGGGCAAGACCTCCCAACAGAAGGAATGGGCTCCAAAGAGCCAGCTCATGCACCAAAGAGATCCTGATCTCACTGCCAGGGCTTCTACAACAGACCAAGCTACACTACTGTTGCCCACATGCAGAGGGCCTAGTTCAGTCCCATATAGACTCCCCAACAGTTGGTCTGGAGTCCATGAGTTCCCATGAGCTCCAGTCAGCTTTCTCTGTGGATTTGTTCATCATGATCTTGACCCCCCCCCTTGCTCATATAATCCCTCCTCCCTCTCTTTGACTGTACTCCAGGATCTCAGCCTGGTGCTTGGCTGTGAATCTCTGCATCTTCTTTGTTCATTTACTAGAACAGGTTCTATGCTGACAGGTTATTCTCCAATCTGATTACAGGGAAAGAGCCATTCAGACACCATTTCCACCACTGCTAGAAATCTTAGCTGGGGTCATACTTGTTGATTCCTGCGAATTTCAATAGCATCAGGTTTCTCTCTAACTTCATAATGGCTTTCTCTATCAAGATAGCTCTTTTATTGCTCTTCCACTCAGTCCTTTCCCCAACTCGACCATTCCATTCCCTCATGTTCTCATCCACCATCCCCTCTGCTCTCCTTCCCTCCCCACTCCCAGTTTACCCAGATTTCATCTGTTTCCCCTTCTCAGGGTGATCCATGCATCCCTCTTAGGGTCTTCCTTGTTACCCAGCCTCTCTGGAGTTGTGGATTGTAGTCTGATCATCCTTTGCTCTACATCTAGTATACTTATGAGTGAGAACATACCCTTTTTTGTCTTTCTGGGTCTGGGTTACCTCACTCAGGTTGATTTTTTCTAGTTCCATCCATTTGCCTGTCAAAAGATGATTAAGGAATTGCTCAACATCCTTAGTCATCAGTGAAATGCAAATTAAAACAACTCTGAGGTACCATCTTACACCTGTCAGAATGGCTAAGATCAAAACCACTAAGGACAGCTTATGTTGGAGAGGATATGGAGTGAGGGGGACACTCCTCCATTGGTGGTGGGAGTGCAAACTTGTACAGCCTGCTTTGGAAATCAGTATGGTGATTTCTCAGAAAAATGGGTATCAATTATACTTGTTAATTCTAGCATTATTTGTAATAGCCAGAACCTGGAAACAACTTAGATGATCCTCAACCAAAGAAAGGATTTTTAAAAAATGTGGTTCATTTATACAACAGACGAATGATAAACAGTACACAGCTGTTAAAACAATGCAAAATGAAACAAAAAATAACAATGACATCATGAAATTTGCAGGCAAATTGATGGAACTCAATCAATTTTTTTATAACATAAAAGGGTTTTAACTATATTTCCATTTTGGCACTGCATTAAGTTCCCATCATTATATGTGTCTAAATTCAGCTGTGTTTTAATCAAGTAACTAGAGTCTAGTGAATGGTCTTGAAGACAAAACAATGGGATCTGGTAGAAATCTTTTCAGCTATAAATACGAGCATGAGAAATATTTTCATCCACACAGGCATAAGAAAAGCAAGAAACTTAAGACATTGTGACTCTCTTTACGTCCTCTTACTTGTGCACTGGCTGTCAAGTAAGACACTGTAGCTGGGTAGTTATACTGAGAACCCTTTCCTTCAGATGTGTGGATGTGTGGATTCAGGATGGCTGTTGTAGCTGCAGATGTCAAGTCCATATTTAGGTCAGGAGGAATGGGATGAGACAGCTCCTCCCATATCTGTTTCTTATTTAAAAAGAATGTTTCGTTAAGCTTTCCTTCATTTCCTTAACTAAAAGTCTTGTCACATTGTCATGCAGATATTGAAGAAAGCGTAGAACAAGGAAAACAATTCTTTAGAGGGGAAAATACTGAAATACTGAGGTTGGAACAGTGTGATTTGCACCTCATGAAATTCAAACAATGGTGTCTGCTGCAGTAGATAAGAGTAAGGTGTTTTTAACATGAGTTGATTAGTGACTGAAAGGATGGAGGAAACAAGAATAAAACAAGACATCAAATATTATAGGCATTTGGATGTCAGGCATCTTGTTCCTTCATTCCTCATGATTATTTCATTGGCTATTTATTATTTCCCAGGCTCCAAGAAAAGATACTCAAATGAGAGTGACCCTTACCTTTACTGAACTTACACTTTCACTGGAAAATAGCCAATTTTAAACTGAACTTTTGGTATCCAGACACAAGGCAAGCCAAATGCAACCTTAATTGAGGACACTCCTTTCAATCTTGGATCATAAAAGCAAGTTGCATGGGCCAGATGCAGGCAGAGAAGCAATTATTAAAAAAAAAAAAAGCCAAGAAGTCAGAAAACCCGAAATGTTTGAAAATTTCAGTTCAATTGGACTTTAGAAATTGAGATTAGACACACAGATCCAACTATCAGGAACATGGAAGGCTTAGATATTTCCCAAGCGCTCTTTTTGTTCTCTTTTCGGTGAACTATTACTTATTTAACTTTGTAGGAACGAGACTAAGACTGACAAATGTGAGGTTTTTCAATTTCACTTTGCTGATCTAATTCTATTGAAGTCATATTATATTTCTCCACCTTAAGTTTTCTAAAAGAAACTGGACATAATGATAAAATACTTTTGCTTTTCTTCAATGATGTAAATCATATACATACATGTTTTTATCCATGCATATGTAAATACTGTGAAAATGTCTATGTGTATGCAAGTGTGTGTGTATGTTCATGTGTGTGTGTGTGTGTATGTACTTAAACTGTCCTTAAGTCAGCTTGAGTATATTAAATTTAATTTTGAATATAAATGTTCAATTTTATCTAGAATGATGGTTTAATTTTGAGTTACTGCGTTTTAATTGAGTGATTTAATTAATCAATTTTTAATTTTTGCTTTTAGCCTCAGCTCCAGATTTCTCAAAAAAACCCATTAAAAAAATCTCAGTTGTTCAAGTTGGTGGTGACATTTCTATTGAATGCAAACCAAATGCCTTCCCTAAAGCATCTATTTCTTGGAAAAGAGGAACAGAGAGCCTAAGGCAAAGTAAAAGGTAAGACATCTTTACTTAAGTACATTTTTTGTATTTTATAATGTACCAATTCCCAAACCCAGCTTTTTCCTCTGTGATAAACTTTCAGTGGAGTACCATGAGATGCCAACGGTCTCACATCCTATGTAAACATAAGAAGCTATAAAGCTTGTTTGTGTAATTTGGCTGCAATATTTTCATCGCACATGCTTATAATAGAGTTATATTTTTAAATTCCTTTAAGACCTTTTTCTATATTCAGTTTGAAGCCTTTTTCCTGACCCAGCCTGCTGAGAAATCAGCGAGAACATTATACAAAGGAAAGCGATACTCCTAGGCACACACCTGGTGCTATGGTTTTTAAATAGTCACACAGGTGTTCACCCCATGACTAAATGAATTCACCACATGAATAAAAAATGTGTGGAGAGGTTCCTGTAGAGAAGCAGGAGAGGTTTCCCTCCAGAATGGTTGCAGGTGAGAAACTTGAAGTCATCACTTGAATGTTTTCTAGCACAGTGCAGCAGAATAGAATACTTATTCTTTTTCAAACATATAATGCAGTTCATTACATTGCTCTATAGATTCTTGTGTATAGGAAGGGCAGTCAGACCACAATTGGCAGCTGTATTTGAATGGCCCCTGTGTGTGACTGAGTCATCCTGTTAAGAATGAACCATTGTGCACATATGAATTCATAGGTTTTCTTAACAAAAATATGTAGCAGTGACCCTTATCTGGCAAGACAGAGCACATGAAAGAAAAGTAAAATGCAATGGAAACGAGTGGAACACAGACAAGGGGATGGGGTGTCTGACAAATACTACAAACCTTATTTGAGGCAGGGGCTGCAGAGGAGGTCTCTGTAAGAATCAGATCCTGCTGGTTGCTTATAAAATAGGACAGAAAGGGGTGGGTGTATTTGAAAAGTTCCCTTTGTTGTTCACAGTTGGATATTGCTAGGGGGTTAGTAGGAAGTAGTTAAAGAATTTCAGGAGATGGATAAATGTCTTTGCTGGATGGCTTTTACTTGGGGGTCTACAGGACAGGAATGGTGAAAAGCAGAGAGAACATCAGTCTGGCAAGTAGATTATTGTAGTTAAGGGTATTGTTACAGCTCAGCTAAAATGGAGGAGCCTTTACCCAGTGGCTTGGCACTGGATAAGTGTGCCAATTTCAGGCAAGTGTTGCAAAAGCAGATTCACTATGTAACATACTTAATATTGCAGGATAAGCTAGAAATATGGATTTTGACAAAGAACCTCTGAAGGTTTTTCTAGAGAAAGAAAACTCCATAGGCTAGATGTGAGGACCCTGATTTGATGTTAGCATTCCTAATATTGCCCTTGTATCCAAGGAAAAGAGAATAAAGGGGAGAGACAACAACAAACATCAGAGATTTGCATTGGTGATGGTGGCTCTCCTGGATCTCTCTGCTGTCCTATAGAGCTCTACAAATATCTGATGAAATGTTTGAGAGGAGGCATTGTACTGCCTTTGTTCATTCCTTAGCCTTGCCTTTATGAAAAGTTTTTATATCCCTGGATTAAAGACGTCCTAAAATAGAAATTCTCCTGAACTTTTAATGAATGAATCACAATAGATGAATGAGTGGGGTATTAGAGTCTTAGAGAGAGCCTTTACTTAGGGAAATGCCTCAAGACGAAGGGACAGGCATGTCAGCTTATGGGAAGAGAAAGGTGAAGATAACCTGCTGCTAGAGCCCAGACTGGCCCCTTCTGGGAAGTTACTGCCGAAGCCCCCTGTTGAACATCATCAAAGTTGCTTTCCATACATTTTACCTTTCACCCTTAAAGTCAAGTCACATTTTAAACATGCTGATGTAGAAGAATACTACAGACCTACTTCAGAAGATCTAGATGGTATGTATACTCTAGTGATGTGGATCTAGATATACTGATGAACTGTGCTATGTTGGATAAAGTGGTTCTAAAGTGTGAAGCCAAAGAACAAGAAAAGATGACAGTGACCTTTTATGACCTTAAAATATCCAAACACAAGGTGTGTGTGAGGAAAAGAATGAAGAGAACGTGAGGAACTGAGGAATGATGGAGAGGATCATGGTGAAAGAAAATCCAGAAAGCATAGTAACATAAAAGTTTCAAACATTTATTGCCTTCTCTTTATTTTGTTTGTCCCACATAGAATCAGTCTCAGCCTCAGAGCAGTTAGTCATGGTCATAGTATATTCAAGCTCACTTCATTGCAATGAAAGAATGAATGATCCCACGGCCTCTTAACCTACAGAGTCTTTATAATAACATCTTCCACTAGTTTGGGGACCCCATTACACATTTTAACAGTGAAAGCAAACAAATTAAGTTTTGAATGTACATTCTAAAAACTTGAAGAAATAACTGAGCCCTAGCAGGATCTAGTAATTACAGGTATCTGTATCTATTTGATTTGTTGAGTAGTAAACAGTAATTTGCAAAGGGCATGGAGCTAACTACATGAAACATCATATCTCTGCAGGCTCTCTGCCTTGTTTCCTCATCTATTGTCTCCTGTACTCACTGATTTCATTAAATGTGTGACTTCAAGCTGCTTATTGGAATATACAGCATCTATGTTTGTAGCAGTACTTTTTTTCAGGACTGCCAGCCCACAAATAATGACATGGAAGCTTATTATTAGTTATGAAAACTTGGTCATTAGGTTAGGCTTGTTCCACTAGTACTTATAACTTAAATTAACTTGCCTTTCTTAATCTATGTTTTTCTACATGGCTCAGTTTCATCCACTTTCTACTGTATAACAAATCTCTTCAGTGTCTCCCTGGAACC
Source organism: Ondatra zibethicus (assembly GCA_004026605.1). NCBI lineage: Eukaryota > Metazoa > Chordata > Mammalia > Rodentia > Cricetidae > Ondatra > Ondatra zibethicus. The sequence goes on along the minus strand of PVIU01027500.1, from coordinate 14,251 downwards.
TCATCTACAATACACATGTCTAGACTCCTTCTTCCCTTCCTCTCTCACCCCAGAAATCCTGCCTACCCTCTCCTGCCTAGCTACTACTGGTCTTTCAAGTCTCTATTATATCAATTACAGCAACACATCTTCTCACAGTGTAAAATATTCCATAGCATTCCATCCTTTTTTGTCTAAGTAAAAAGGAAAGATTTTAACTCTAACATACTAAAACTTTATAAAATAAGAGCTAGTAGCAGAAAGGATTACATTTACAATGTTCCATCCATTTGTATTGTCAAATTTGGAGAAAGTACTGTATTATCTTATTTTTGTGAATTCAAGGGTTTATAGTTAAACCACTTTTTAAATCATAACTTGTATTACCATCCTAAAAATAATATTTTTAGATCTTAGAATTCCTTTTGAGATAAACAACTTTGCTTTTGTTTCTCAACCTCATAAACTTTACACCTCTCATGTAGGTTTTCTTTATGAATTTGGAAACAAGAAAAAATGTAGCTATATAGCTATCTAGTTTTTAATTGCATCAAAGAGAAGCTATAATAGTACCTGAGTAAACAAGAAGTACAGAGCAAATAACTTCCAAACTGTAGAAATAAGAGAAAAAGGTGGTTGCCTGAACAGTCACCAAGGTTTCTTTTCAATTTAGGGGCATTCATCTTTGGCCTAAGGGCAGAGAAAGAATATCTGATAGACTTTTCTGTGAAATAGGAATTTTGAAAAGCTTCCTACCATGTCTTGGTAAAGTTTGGCAGTCACCTTTTTGTGCCCTGTTCATTAAATTTGGACAGCTTATTGTCAATAGTCAAGGCAAGGGCAGTTTCTTGCCCAGATGGCTAGTTTTGCCACATTTAAACCAAACTCTCTTTGGAGGTTCTTTGATGACTGTCCTCCCTTTTTGAAATTAATCGGTGCTACCAATAGCAGACATGTCAAATTGTCATGAAATATATTGTTATTAAATCATCTTAAATGGCATATCTGTATGTCTCTGAAGGTGTTTGGAGATCATCTGTCCATCTAAAATATTTTTCTGTTTGACCTTGAACATACCTACATGTCTACGTTTGTTTATTATAGGTGACTAACTACTAACCTACATTTCTTAATTATCCTAAACAGTTTTTAATAATAACCTTTGAAGACTAGTACTATATATTTTAAATGAGCTGCATAGGTACAATACCTTAAACAACAGTAGAGTCATATATACAGTATTTATAACAAAATAACATTAATTTATGTGAATATACAAAATAATACCATTGTAAAATATTTGAGAATAATAGTTGTTTTTTAATTTAAACACAGATTCAATAATCTGCACTTTTTTCTATCATCTTTATATACCCCCATTTTTTTACAGAAAGAGATCCTTAAATCAACCTCTTTTGTTTAATGTTTTTTTCTGACAATGACCAGTAACAAAATGAACCTAATGCCCCTAAACGATGACACCCAACCCCTGAGCAACAAGAAATCATCCACCCCACTTTGGAAATGTGGGCATTATTTTCTCTAGATTGCTTCCTGCTGTCTGGTAACAACAGTACTTTTAGGGGATCCTGAGAAAACAGAGATAATGGTCAAGTCCCCTGGGAAAGCTAGCTGTATTATTTTTTGTTTAGTCTCTGTGTGTGGCAAAATTATAGAGTTTATCTTAAGTCCTGTTTTGAGTATTCTGTGAGATTGAACCATCTCAACTAGCATCTTTGAAGCTATTTTGGATGAAGAATTTCGAGAAAACTTCAATAGGGGCGTTCTAAGAGTCTGGATTCCCTGAGCTATTTGTCTTCATTGATGTCTGGTCCTTTTGTTCTGAAAACACAAAAAGAAAATGCATAAATTTTAAAGGTACCATACATATCTGCATTAACATAACTATAGAATGTATAGTGTACATAAGTCAGGTAAGATAATTTCCTGTCTTGTATTTGAACAGGTAAAAGGCATCTCTCAACTTTATAAATCTGTTTGGACTGATTAACCCAACTGTAATATGTATTTCCGTCCATGGACTGTGTATTGAGTGGGGCCATTTCTCTGTCACTCTGGATCTTTCAGGTTTAATCCCAATATAACCACTGGGTTTTTATTAATAATAGAATAATTTTGATAATCACTACATGTGCTGACATTTGTATTGGCTTAATGGATTTCCTGTGGTCTTCTCATAAGGACTTTCAAAAAGTTAAAGGTAAAAAAATGAAATAATATACAGTATTATAGAAAGAACAAAAGGAAAGTGTAGAGTAGGAGACTGGAAAGACAGGAGAAGTAAAGGAAATTAATTGGAAGGTAAGAAAACATTAGGAATGCTGTTCCATAGTATATCAAAGAAGATGAGTTGACTGCCCTTCACTGTTTTGCTTTCAGTATACATTTGAGACATTTCTTTAACAGAGGCCTCCTTGTATAAATTCAATTGAAAGAATAGCATTATTTAAAATAACAGATTCTGATGATGTCTTTAACCTATCAGGTATAAGGTAGTTTCTTTCTTTTAAACTAATAGCCTGACCATGAGGTGGGAACTGAATAATTTTCCATATTCAGAAAACACTCTTTCAGGCCATTGATGTTGGATACAGAACAAATACCAGCAAAGTAATTGTATTTAACTTGCAAATGGCTACCATAATGAAAAACAATTTCACAGAAGGAAAGTATTAAAGTGCTATGCATTGAAACAAATTATTTTGGCCATTTTAGAATTGAACTGGCCTTGAACTCACAAAGGTCCACTTGTCTCTTTCTCTCAATTGCTGGAATTAAAGACATAGGCAGTCACCATTAGACTCACAAATTATTTCTAACTGTATATAGAACATAGAAATTAAGATTATTGGAATAGCTATGCCTCTGTATATCTACGTGTGTGTGTGTGTGTGTGTGTGTGTGTGTGTGTGTGTGTGTGTATGTGTGTCTGTGCAGATTTTCTAGGCAATTGAAATTACATTTTCTAAGAGCAAACAACAGAATTTTGGACATAATGGGTGGTTATAGATTAATTTTAATTTAGATTTTAAAAGTCAATATTAATTGTGTAGGTAGACATACTGTTGAATAGTCAGTTGTAAAGGGGAATGACAGACTATTGAGCCCAATTTTCCAATTTGTATAAGGTCACATCCTGAACTTAAACAAGTCACATAGAGTTCCCGTGCATGTTCTTAATGTCATTCCAAATTCATCATTTCATTTAAAAATATATGTATCTTTAGACTTCTAATACTCTGGTAATAAATAATTCACTTGTATGCAAAGAAAGAATGAAAGAGAAATATAGAAAAATAGTTGAAATTTTCAGTGATTCTAAATAGAAGCTTTTCAGTTCTTGACATTGGGAGTGTTTCCATGGGAAAACAGACTTCTTTGGTTTCTAGTATAAAACTTCTATATGATACCGTCTTCTTTAAAATTTCATTATCACTGACTCCTACTACCAATAAAGTGTAACTACCTTAAGGTGGTTGAGAGAGCTTTAAAGAAGCCTATTCAAAGTAATCAAAGTGTATTGGCTACTTAAAAAAAAAGGTTAGCAATATGTTTTTAGACAATTTCTTCCCTCTTTCATGAATCTGGAGTTTTCATCACAGACCCAGTAGGTGATAAAGCTTACTTTTGGAGGCTAGTTCCCTCCTCTGTATCCAGGTTGTTTCCTCTATGGTGCTAAATGAGAACTGTCTGAACCTTCCCTTGTTTGAAGTCATATTGGCAAATGTTTTAATCTATTGAAATGTTAACTTGGATCAAAAAGCAGTTCCTTTTTAATTTTTTTATTGATTTTTATTGGGCTATACATTTTTCACTGCTCCTCTCCCTTTCTCTTCATCTCTCTTCCTTGTCTGCCCTCTCCCATGGCCCCATGCTCCCAATTCTCTCAGGAGATCTTGTCTTTTTCGACTTCCCATGTAGATTAGATGCATGTATATCTCTGTTAGGGTCCTCATTACTGTATAGGTTCTCTGGGTTTGTGAATTGTAGGCTGCTTTCTGTGCTTTATGTCTACAAGCCACTTATGAGTACATATAATGTTTGTCTTTCTAAGTCTGAGTTACCTCACTCAATATGATGTTTTCTAGATTCGTCCATTTTACTCCTGCATTGCTGGTGGGAGTGCAAAGTGGTACAGCCCCTTTGCCTATCAGTGTGGCCATTTCTCAGAAAATTATGAAAAATCTTACTAAAGACCCAAACTACCACTTTTGGGTATATACCCACCCAAAGGATGCTCAATCATACCACAAGGACATGTACTCAACTATGTTCATAGCAGCATTGTTTGTCATAGCCAGAACCTGGAAACAACCTAAATGCCCCTGGACTGAAGAATGGATAAGGAAAATGTGGTACATTTACACAATGGAGTACTACACAGCAGAAAAAAAACACCTTGAGATTTGCAGGAAAAAAGCAGTTTTTAATATGGCTAGCTTTTTTATTTTTAGCTTATGCATGATCATCAAAGCCTTGTTTGCTTTAGGACTTCTATAAACTGTAATAGTCTATGAACATGGAAAATTCTGAGCACAGAAAATTTCACTCCCTGTGATTATGGGTTATTGTCATTAAAGAGTCCAAACCTGCTTGATTTTTTGTGTGGGAAATGAATAGTTATACAATGTCTCTCTCATTCTCTTTAGTGATACCTAGCATTTAATAGCAATGTATAAATTAAACAGAAGACAAACCGTGTATTGCAAAGGCCTCAACATTGAACATTAGACAGCCTAGATTCTGGTCACTCTCCTTGAGGAGTATCATGGCCCTGAGGAAAACCACCAGGCTACCTTTAGGTCACTATAGTAATTAAATATTGATTATTACAACCACATAATGCCTGGAGATTATGGTTAAACTCAACAGAAATGAGTACTTGGCTAGTTAAAAATAGTAAGTTCTTTGTTGATTTCTGGTTCATATATTTTTAATGGTTTACTCAGGTGCATAAGGGACTAAATTGAATGCAAATATTTCTATTAATTATAAAACTACTCAGTTGATCTGTTTAGGGGAAAATTCAGAGTTTAAGAGGAACTCTGCAACTAAAGGGAAAACCATTGAAGACATTTAGCCTCATTCTTTCATTCAGCATGTCAGTTTGAACACTCAACACAGGTGGAACATAATATATTAAGATATGTTTTTATGTTCTCCAAACAGTGAAAGTTATAGTTTACTTCATTTCATTTTTAGAGGTTGTATATTAATTATATCAGCTACTCTTCTTTTTTCTTTTTTTAAAATTTATTTAAAAACCCATCTTTTCTCATTTTACATGTCAAATCCAGTTCCCACTCCCTCCCCTCCACATTCCATCCCACCCCCCATTCACTCCTCCAAGAGAGTAAGACTTTCCACGGGGGAGTCAACAAAATCTAACACATTGTCGTTAGGTAGGACCAAGGCCCTTCCTACTGTATCTAGGCTGAGCAAGGTATCTCTCCAAAGAGAATGGGTTCCAAATAGGAGGGATAAATCCTCGTCACACTGCCAGTAGCCTCCTCACAGTCCGCCCCAGTCATATAACTGTCACCTGCATTCAGACGGCCTATGCTAGTCAGGCCAGATTTGGCAGGCTCCCATTAGCTCAGGTACTCTGTTTTAATGGGTATCCCCATCATGGTCTTGACCTCTTTGCTCATATTCTCTCTCTTCCCACTCTTTGCCTGGACTTTAGGAGCTCAGTCCAGTGCTCCACTGTGGATCTTTGCATCTGCTTCCATCAGTTGCTGGATGTAGGTTTTATGATGACATTTAAGAGAGTCATCAATCTGACTACAGGTCAAAGTCAGTTTGTGCACTCTTTCCACTATTGCTTAGGGCCTTAGCTGGGGTCATCCTTATAGATTCCTGGGGTTTCTCTAGTGCCAGGTTTCTTGCTAGCCCCATAATGGCTGCCTCAATCAAGATATCTCTTTCCTTGCTCTCCATCTTTCTCCTTCCCTTGTCTTGACCAATTCATTCCCTCAAGTTCTCCTCCCATTCTCCCTTCCTCCTTCCTTTCTTCCCCTACCCCATGCTCCCAATTTCTCAGGAGATCTTGTCTATTTTTCCATCCCATGGGGATCTATGTATGTTTTTTAGGGTTCTTCTTGGTATTTAGCTTCTCTGGGATAGTGGACTATAGACTCCTTATCCTTTGATTTACAGCTAGTATTATCCTATGAGTGAACATATACCATGCTCATTTTTCTGGGTCTGGTTACCTCATTCAGGATAGTTCTTTTGTAGCGACAAAATATTATGACCAAAAGCACCTTTGGGAATAGTTTATCTTGGCTTATATTTCCAGAGGGAAAGTCCATGATGGTGGGCAAGGCATGGGAGCAGGTTCAGGGACACAAAGCTAAAATATCACATCTACAACCACAAACAGAAAGCAGAGAGAGGCACCTGGAAATAGGTGAGGCTATATAATTTTAAAGGTGGTCTACAGTGGCATACTTCCTGTCTCAGGCCTCTACCTCTAAGTTCAATAATGTACCTCCAAACAGCACCAACCAACTGAGGACTAAGAGTTCAAAGAATTAAGTCTATAGGGTATATTTCTCATTAACACTATTATATGCAGTTGAAGTAAACTTCAAGTATAAATAAAACCATGATGTACTCATTTGTTAACTCTTTCACAAGCTTTATACATATTCATTGAACACCTTTTATATTTCTACTAATATACTGTACCCTGAGGCTAAAGTGTTAAACTACATCGCTTCAGGTATGTAATATTCTCTTCATTTTTTCTCAAGAAATAGTTTGTCCTTAAAGTTATTTGGAGTGAAACACTGTGGTTAAGGCCTCAATTTTACTTCTCATATAGTTGATAGCTTCTAGCAAATCCTTTAGTTTTTCTGGTTCTCAGTTAAACCATTTTAGAGAAAATAGTGCTTGTATCTCACAGAGGCGTGTCTGAGACAGAAATGACACAGCCTATGTAGAAGGGCATGAAGTCTCCATGCATTCTAAGATGTCTAAACCTTTCGAGAAATCATTTTGACCTCTGTGCAAGTCAATCTATGCATATTTACATTTATGAGACAGAAGAGCAAGCAAAACCTCAACTTGGGAGGTCAAGACAAGTGATGATAAAGAACATGTCTTCAAGGCATTCTCAGTACACTAAAGTAATTAATCCCACATCCGATGAATTTGATTAATCACTTCTTTTACATGGAGATCTACTTAGACAGTGACCTGACAGAAATCAAAAGTCTTAAATGCGCCTCATTTATCTCTATAGGTGCTGGCTTCCTATTTCGGGACCTGTTGTGAATTTAATAGGAAATCTTAGCCTGCTGAACAGACAGGTCAACAGTGTGCTCTGCCAGGCAACATTAAACACTGAATTGCTGGCCCTTGTTGGTAGTAGACACAGGAGCTCCAAACTACACAAACAAAGAACAACAGACCATTAATTTTGTCCTGTTGTTAGAAAAATCACAGTGGAATCCATAAGTAAATCAATGGATTTTTACCTTCTTCCAAAAACATAAAAATATAATAAAACACACTTGCATCCAGGAAAATATTCAATGATTATAATAATACTCATTTAAGTGAATTCTTATTTGCTAAGAAATGTATCTGGCCTCTTATATGTCTCAAAAAAGACACATTTTTCCATATAGTAATATACAACTGAGGATCAATGTTCTCACAGAGTACATGTTACACTGGTATCATTTTATACCATGTAATCCCAATGGTTACATATAGAGAAACTTAAACATCTATAGTCAACTTCCCTAGAAAGGAGAAATTCTATCCCATGGCAGTTGGTCTGAAAATGATATCATTTTTCGTAGGCTCAAAACAAGAGAACATCTCTTCTTCTGATACAATTTCTATTTCCTTCTCTTACTTATTTAAACTCCAAGTTTATGAGCAAGCCTTGTGGAATCATGGGTTCTCTATATATTGCCTGACTTGCAATACTACCCTTAAGACCTGTATATATTCAGATGTATGGCAAATGGAAGTCACTGTACTGACAAGTAATCCCACCAATTTTTGTAGAGTTACCCAGTTACTGAAAGTAGTGGTTATTCAGTATTTTTGTGTGGAAGCACCAAATTTAAAGTGGATTTACAATACTGCCATTTTTTTTTATCACTACATCACCAAGACTTACATTCTGGACAGAGCACTGAATTGTGGGAAAGAATGATGTAGACTGAAACTGCTCATTTGTTTCCCGGCCACCCAGACCTGAATAATCACAAAGAAACTATATTAATTACAACACTGTTTAGCCAATAGTTTAGGCATATTCCTAGCTAGTTTACACATCTTAAATTAACCCATTTCTATTAATCTATATATCATCATGAAGTTGTGCCCTACCTGTACAGTTCCAGTATCTCTCTCTTTCAGCAGCTCATGACATCTCCTTGACTCTGCTTACTCTCTTTATATGTATCTGTTTGGATTTCCTGCCTGGATTTACACTACTTAGCCATTGGATGAAACAGTTTTATTCATTAGCCAATAAAAACAACACATATATAGAAGGGTATCCAACATCATCTCCCTTTTTCTATCTAATTAAAAAAGAAAGGTTTTAACTTTAACATAGTAAAATTACATATAACAAAACAGTTCATGAAGACCTTCTGGTGGGTCTTATTCCATCAAACCACATTAGCCTGGATGGAATCCACAGGTTCCCATCCTCTGTGGAAACAAAAGCAGAACCTCTTTTCTAAAATAACATATCCTTAGACTTAAATTTTGAAGTCAAGATGCCTTTAAAATACATATGTTGGTTTAGTTTAACAGTCCATACAATGAAATGTCTCTCTGTAGTTAGCTCATTCACAGTCAAAAAATTCAAAGAAAACATAATAATATCCAGACTCTCTGTGTATTTCTCATTTTTATGTGGCTTAATTTTAACTCTATTACTCTATTTAATATTTACTTTACTATTGTTACTCCATCAATCTATGACTGTATATACTCTTGTCTGTATTCTTTTTCCTTTTTTTCCCCATGCCTATGTACATTTTTAAAACAATCTCTGATTCATTTAGAGGTTTATTTTTGTCTGAATCTGTCTTTGTTGAGTATCTGTAATGATATTTTCACCAGGAACATTTATTTTTAAAATGCTCAGTGGGCATTAGGACCACCTCTATGACCCTGCCTGTTTGCTCTGACCAGTCCAACATGGAGGAGGCATGTTCATTCCCTCTGTGTGTAGCACCCCATCTCCAGGGATGTAGGATGACTATGTCACCATTAAGAAATCAGTAGCATACTCTATAACAGGACCAGCAATAACCAGGAAGTCAGCTCTTAAAGGAGCTGTGCAATTTTTGTTCCTAAAGCTGAGTCAGGAAGCCTTCTCTTAAAGGAATTTCACCTTTGTTTCTCTCTAGCAAACAGAACCTCCCCAATAAAATGATGCTACCAAGAGCCCTGCTTAGCTCTGATCTTTTATGTCTAGAATTCCTTCCCAAGCTCTCTCAGGTTTTAAGTGGATATACTTGATCCAAATTGGTACCATTTGTAGGCAGAGACTGCTTTTTCATTTCTAGACCACCAAGAACTGAATAACCACACAGAAATTAAATTTATTACAGCACTGTTTGGCCAATAGCTGAGTCATATTCCTAGCTAGCTCTTATACATTAAATTAACCCATTTCTATTAATCTGTGTATCACCATGAGGCTGTGGCCTACCAGTAAGTTTTCAGAGTCTCTCTCCTTTGGCAGCTACATGGTGTCTCCTTAACACTACTTACTCTCTATATAAATCTCTGTTCAGGTTTTCCTGCCTGCCTTTACTCTGCTAAGCCATTGACAGAAATAGCTTTATTCATTAACCAATAAAAGCAACCCATATATAGAAGTAAATTCCACATCAGAATGAATCAAAGAATCCAAAGATGTCAGAGAAAATAAATTAATGGGGAAGTTGCGTAGTAAGAGGCACGTGGGCTGTGTTTTTTTGTTTGGCTCCCGGCCGTTGAAATAATTACACAGAAACTGTATTTATTTAATTACTGTCTGGCCCATTAGTTCTAGCCTCTTATTGGCTAACTCTCACATATTCATTTGACCCATTTCTAATAATCTGTTTGTCACCACGAGTCGTGGCTTACCAGGAAAGATTTAATGTGTCTGACCTGGCAGTTTTATGGCAGGTGGCTCTCCCTGACTCTGCCTTCTCTATCCCAGAATTCTGTTCTGTCTACTCCACCCACCTAAGTGTTGCCCTATCAAAAGGCCAAGGCAGTCTCTTTATTCAACCAATGAAAGCAACACACAAATACAGAAGACCTTCCTACACCATTTCCCCTTTTCTGTTTAAACAAAAAAGAAGGCTTTAACTTTAACATAGTAACATTACATATAAAAAAACAGTTATCAAGCAAGAACTACAGTTACAATATTTAGATCTAATTTATCTTTTATTATAACAATGGAAAACTTACTATAACTATCTATTTTTTTAACCTCATTAAAGACTCCAGAAGGATAAAATATTACCTAAGTAAACAAGAAATAAGCAACTTTTAAACTCTAGAAATGACAGAGACATCTCACTGCCTGGACAGTCACCCAAAGGGTTTTTGTACCGTTGGGGCATCCATCATTAGTCTACAGGCCCATAGTATCCAGCAGACATTTTTCTGAAGCAGGAAAATTTAAAGACAGTTTAGTCACTTTTTTTCTGTGTCCTGTTGAATGTCTTGAAGACTCTTTTATGAAATAGGAACCACGAAGGATCATCTCACCTTTTGGCAAGTTTAGTAGTCCTCTTTCTGTGGGTTCTTTGTGTCCATTTAAGCAGTACAGGAAAGAGCAGTTTTTTGTCCAAATGGCTAGCAAACTCCATATGGAGCCTCTTCAATGCCCATTTTCCTCTGGAAGTAGCTTGGTGCTTCCAGGAGCAGACGTGTCTCATTGTCATGAAAAGCCCTAAGTTATTAAACATTTAAAATGCCATATTCTGTAGTCTTTGAGAGATAGGAAGAATGTCTATCTAACTGAACTATACCTCTATATATCTAGAAAATCTAACTAACATGATTACAAGCTTGACTATTATTGATGATTATCCATTAACAACTTATATTTAAATGAACTACACAATCACAATACCTTAATCAAGATCAGAAATACATATATATATAACAAAATTGACCTTAAATTTACATTAATAAAGCAAAATCCATACTAATGCAAATTATTCATATCTATGTCATATCCCCCTTTAAATGTAAAACAACACTTATATACAGTATTTGGGAATATGGGTGTAGTTTTTTCTCTCCAAACTTCTTTTTCTATATGGTTAAGCAGTTAGCGGTTGAGTGAAGTAATATTTTGAGGGTGTTAAGAGCAACCTTTTAGGAGGTCGTGGTCTATCATACCATATTGGTGTAGAAGGAATCCACAGGGTCTCATCCTCTGTGAAAACAAAAGAAGAACCTCAAAGTTGCAGAAGGGGAGGAAAAGAGAAAGGAGACCTGGGAGGACATTATCTGTCCCTAGCACTCTTTGCTACTAAGAAAATCATGTTCCTCAAAGGGAAAAGTTACCTTTGAGAAGAAATGTCTGAAATCTTATATCATGGAGTAAAACCACACACACACACACACACACACACACACACACACACACAGAGAGAGAGAGAGAGAGAGAGAGAGAGAGAGAGAGAGAGAACTTAGTTTGCTTTTATTTTTCTGCTGAGAAAACTATCTGGACTAAGCAGTTATTTATTAAGCATCAAGGTCCCATTCATATACTATTGCATTTTGTCCCTAGAACCTTTAAGTGTCCATCTTAATTTCTGTCGCATCAGCCCACAATGATCTGGCTGCATAGTTAAGTAAGAGAGTCCAATTCTTGTTTCTCCTTGTTAGATGCTTGTCTATATTTTATAGTAACTACCTTCCAAGTGATTATTATACATTTTTCTTTTGCCTACTCTCCCAAGTGCTACCTTAATAATAAAACAACCTTTCCTTGCACACTTTTTCCTTGTTGTTTTAATCATACTCCAACAAGTACACAATATTACTTCTCTGCATCATCTTGCTTCTTGCAGAGTCTCCTAATTGAAGAAGCAAACAAACCTAATTTTATTTTGTATTACCAACTACTTAATGTAGTAGTGTTTAGTCCATCAGGTAGCATGAGTATCAAGTAGGCAAATGAACTATATGTTCCCATGTTTAAGGAAGAGTGGCAGGCTGCATAATGCCAGGCTTATTAGAGCCTCCTTCCTGTGATGCCTCTTAGTAAAATTTTAAATTGTTCATACTACACTCCTGAGAAGCTTGTTAAGGTGAGCATTTCCCAGGGAATATATGTTGAATATGTCAAGAGCCATCTGATACTCTTGCCTTTGCCACAGGATAATGTAATGAGCTAAAATCCTCTGTGTGCCCTTGTCTATCTTGCTCTCCCTCTTAACTTTTGTCATCTACTTCTCATTACTTTATTCCTATTGGCCTCTACCAATCCTTGTCTCATATCTTTTCGTAGAATGCATGCAGAACCACCTGCCTGGCATTATCTAAAAGCAGTTTTCACTCAGAAAAGAAATAAAGCCTGGACTGTAGTACTGTCTTCCTGTATAAATTTCTTGTTGCACAAGTCTGAGGGCATCAGTGTTCATACTCAGCATCAACCTACAAAGCTAAAAATATGGGTTTGAATCTATAACCCCATGTTGGGGATGGGAAGAAGAGACAGACAGATCCCAGTCATGCCTGCTTGTCAGTTTCGCGAAAACAGAGAGTTCCAGGTTCAGTAACAGAACACCTCTAAAGACCTCTGTCCTCTACACATGCATGCATCTACTTGTGTACCCATACATTTATGTGTAAACATGCTTATAACATTATATATACAAACATGAACACACACATTCAAAGAGAGAGAGAGAGAGATGTTAAGTATCTCTTTAAGCCCATTCTGCATATTGTGTATGTATCATTACTTATTACTGCCTTATGTCAGATTATTATGGTTCTGGATTGCAATTTAAAATATTTCCCTCTTGTTTTTAAACCAAGGACAAATGTCAAAAAGTAGCTCTATCAAATATCTTCTGAATTATTGTACTGAATCCTGCATTAGCACAGATGCAAGCTTCACCATGAAGAATCTGTGAACTCAAAGGCTGTATCAGAAAGTTTTGAATTTGATCATGCATCATGAGAACCTTGTAAAAAGTGCAGATCCTAGAGCTTCATGCAAGAATTTGATTCTGTAGCTATAAACTAAGACAGAGGTACCTAGAATTTGATAACTTTAATTTAACAGACTCCAGGATAATCTGAGGCTAGGTTGAAACATGTACGTCTTCTCATAAAATACATACTTCCTCCCTGTTTTCATTTTTTTCCACATTTAATTTTTTATTATTGCATTATAAATAGTACCATTCAAAATTTCCACCTCCTCCGCTCCTCCCATTTTCCTCCCGCTTCCCCACTCCCCCTCCCTTTTTCCCCTCCAATCCTAAGAAAGGGCAGGTTACCCTGCCCTGTGGGAAGCCCAAGGCCCTCTCGCCTCCATCCAGGCCTAGGAAGGTGTGAATCCAAACAGACTAGGATCCCAAAATGCCAGTACATGCAGTAGAATCAAATCCCAGTGCCATTATCATTGGCTTCTCAGTCAGTCCCCATTGTCAGTCATATTCAGAGAGTCTGATTCGATCACATGCTCGTTCAGTCCAAGTCCAGCTGGCCTTGGTGAGCTCCCACTAGATCGGACACACCATCTCAATGGGTGGACGAATCCCTTGCGGTTCTGACTTCTGTGTTCATCTTCTCCCTCCTTCTGCTCTTCAACTGGGCCTTGGGAGTTCAGTCCAGTGTTCCAACGTGGGTCTCTGTCTCTATCTCCATCCGGATGAAGATTCTTCTGCTCTTCGACTGGACCTTGGGAGCTCACTCCGTTGCTCTGGTGTGAATGTGGGTCTCTGTCTCTATCTCCATCCATCAGACGAAATTTCTATGGATGTGATCAAGATATTCATCAGTGAGACTATGGGACAATGATAGTTCCGGCACCCTCTCCTTTGCTGCCCAAGGACCTAGCTGGGGACATCCCTGTGGACACCTGGGATCTCCTCTAGAGCCAAGTATCTTGCCAGTCCTAAAATGACTCCAATAATGTAGATATCTTATTCCCTTCTCCAACACCCACCTTTCCTCCATCTCCGCCCTCCCACTCCCCCAATCTCTCCCCAGTCCTTCCCTTCTCCCTTCTCCTTCCCCC
>PVIU01027499.1:0-20390 GCA_004026605.1 Ondatra zibethicus | reverse complement strand
CCCAAGGTCCAGTCGAAGAGCAGAAGAATCTTCATCCAACGAGGGATGGAGATAGAGACAGAGACCCACGTTGGAACACTGGACTGAGCTCCCAAGGCCCAGTTGAAGAGCAGAAGCAGGGAGAAGATGAACACAGAAGTCAGAACCGCAAGGGATTTGTCCACCCATTGAGATGGTGTGCCTGATCTAGTGGGACCTCACCAAGGCCAGCTGGACTGGGACTGAACGAGCATGTGATCGAAACAGACTCTCTGAATATGACTGACAATGGGGACTGACTGAGAAGCCAATGATAATGGCACTGGGATTTCATTCTACTGCATGTACTGGCTTTTTGGGATCCTAGTCAATTGGGATTCATACCTTCCTAGGCCTGAATGGAGACAAGAGGGCCTTGGGCTTCCCACAGGGCAGGGTAACCTGCCCTCTCTTAGGACTGGAGGGGAAAAGGGGAGGGGGAGTGGGGAAGCGGGAAGGAAATGGGAGGAGCGGAGGAGGTGGAAATTTTGAATGGTACTATTTATAATGCAATAATAAATAATTAAATGTGGAAAAAAAGAAAACAAACAGGCATGTAAAATAATAATAATAAAACAATAATAATACAAATGAGCCAGATTAGGACAAATTAAACAAGTAGGAATAAAGGAGTCAAAGAAAAACCACTAGAAACACATACAGACACAGACATATACACATTAACACATAAGAAATTCGATAAAAATACCAAAATGAAAGCCATAATATATAAGCAAAGAGCTTGTAAGAAGAAAAAAAGAAAATGCCCAGAAAAAGCATTATGAGATCCCCCCCAAAAACCCTCCAAAAATACCATTGAGGTAAAAATGTGTGATGCCCTTCTGTTTGTTGTGAATATGTCTTATTAATATTGGTTAATAAAGAAACTGATTTGTCCAATGGCAAGGCAGATTAGAGCCAGGTGGGAAATCCAAGCAGAGAGACAGGGAGAAAAAAGGTTGGGTCTAGAGAAATGTCAGTAGCTGCCAAGGAAGGAAGATGTCAGGTAACAAGCAATAAGCCTCATGGTAAAATATAGATGAATAGAAATGGGCTAATTTAAGTTGTGTGGATGGATGCTTAAAAGAAATCCCACACTAGCTCAGAATTGAGAAATAGATGGTTATTTATTTAGGGGTACACTCACAAATCAGAATCCTCTGTTTGAATGGAGATCAGAAAATGAATCCCACAACTGGAACGGAGAGGCCAGAAAAGAGGCCGGATGCATGTTCTACATTGGCATATATAGTATAAGAGGCCATGCCCTAGTGGGAGGGTAACCACTAGCTCTAAGACTTCCTACAGCACCTCCCCCTTTTGTTTAAATAAGAGAGTTCTAAGACTAATACAAAATTATATACAATAAGATTAAATATATTCAATAATTATCCTATCCTAACTCGTTTAAATCTTGTATAATAAATAACTTGGCCAAGTCTTGAGAGGAAAGTAACTACAACTATCTAGTCTTCAACCCCATCTAAGATATGAGAAGGGAAATAATATTACTTGAGTAAGCAGGAAGTACAATCAAGCAACTTCCAAAAATGTGTAACAAATGACAGAGACAACTGGCTAACTGGGCAATCACCCAAAGTCTCATTTGCAATGTTGAAGCAACCAACTTTGGCTGAGGCCTAGAGTAATTGACAGACCATTTTCAGAGGCAGGAAAATTTTCAAAACCTCTTATCCTTTTGTCTTGGCAAAATTTGACAGTCCTGCTTATCCATTTCTGGATATCATATTATCTTGTCAGTGGTTGAGGCATGGGCATTTCTTTGCCCAAAGGCCAGTTTTGCCAAGAAGAAAATAAGCTCCAAGTGGAGTGTCTTTGGTGCTCAACATTCTCTCAGGAATAGATTGGTGCTGCCTGGAGCAATTGTGTCTCACTTTAGCAGAACCCTAAGTTATTTAAATGCCATATTTTACAGCTCTTTGAAGTGGTTGAAGATTACCTATCTATGCAGAATACAATCTCTATGTATCTAAAGAACCTGATTAGTCTAAATATAAGTATGAAATAGATGACTATTGATCTATATTCCTTAATACCTATATAACTTAAAGATTAAGACTTAATATTAGAATATTATACAATGACCTCAAAATGTAAAAAGTGTGTAAGTATCTTGATCAGAGGTAGAAATGTACATTGCAATATGATAAATATATATCAATATATAAAAATGTTTTAAGCAGAAATAGAAGCATGCATGCATACAATATTCAATGTAATTTAACTTTGTATCAATATACAAGAATCTATACCAATGTAATTGCCTATAAATAATGACTCACAAGTATTCACTCTATT
Source organism: Ondatra zibethicus (assembly GCA_004026605.1). NCBI lineage: Eukaryota > Metazoa > Chordata > Mammalia > Rodentia > Cricetidae > Ondatra > Ondatra zibethicus. Next base: position 18,053 of record PVIU01027499.1, on the reverse strand, counting down.
ACTCACTATTGTTATTATTAGTGTGAGTAAGCTCATACTAATCTATTATCCCTTCCAATCCCCCCTTTTTTGCCAAAGAGATCCCTGAGCCTATAAAATTTCTCCTCAACCCCTAACCCTATACCAATTATAATCACCCCCTAAATGATGTACCTAACCATGAGGACAAACTTTGTTGGGAGAGGGGATGTCATCTTCTAGAATTAATTCCAGCTGTCATGGGGGTGATGTTCTTTCTATGGGATCCTGTGAAAGTAAAATGATGGTTAACTTCCAAGATTACTGTCTGGTGTAATTACAAACAGTCTCTGAGTATTTGGTATGGTTTTTCTGAAGTTCCTATTTGGAGGTCTGGCCAGAACATTGTAAAAAAAAAATGCATCATTTCAGCTAACCAAGTTAGAACCATCTTGAGCAGCTGGTACCCAAAACAGGTCTTGTAGTCATGCTATCAGCATCATGACATCATATCAACCAGGTGGAGTATTTTCCTGCAAAGATAAGAACAGAACCCTGTCCCAACCCTTATGAAGTTTCCTTACCATCTATATGGTTGTCACCATTGTGAATGAACTGTCATTTCTGTTTTTCAAGAGGTTTATCCTTTTCAAACCGAATCTTTATTAATTTTGATGGTATCCATAGTTTTTCTTCTCCTGTGGAAACAAGAGCAAAACCCCTTCTCCAATGTAGCACATCTCCTGGCTTCCATTGTGAGGTCAACACATCCTTGAAATAAACTGGTTGATTTAGTTCAGAAGACTTTTCTATTATCCAGTGTCTCTGCTGCTGCTGTCCCTTTCTCATTAGTGTTAAGAAAATTCAAGGTTAATAAAGCATTATGTAATCTATTTCTGGGGGTACTTTTTACCCCTTTCTTTTTGTTTAACATATACTTTATAGTTTGATTTGATCTTTCTATAACTGCTTGACATGTAGGATTGTGTGGTATACCTGTAATATGCTTAATATTATAATAAGCAAAAAATGTTTCCTTTTCCTAGAGACATATGATGGACCATTATCTGTCTTTATTTGTACAGGTATACCCATGATGGCCATAACTTCTAATATATGTGTGATTACTGAATCAGCCTTTTCTGAGCTTAAAGCAGTTGCCCATTGAAAACATGAATAAGTGTCAATGGTGTGGTGTACATATTTTAATTTTCCAAATTCTGCAAAGTGGAACACATCCATATGACAGATTTTATTCCTTTGAGTACCCTTTGGGTTAGTCCTTGTAGGTAGTGGTGTTTGGTTATAGAAAGAGCAAGTAGGGCATCTCTGTATAATCTCCTTAGCTTGTTGCCATGTAAGAGAAAACTATTTCTTTAAACCTTTGCTATTGACATGATGCTTTTTATGAAATTCTGAGGCCTGCCGCATGCTTCCAATCAATAATTGATCAATTTCTGCATTACCTTGTACTAAAGGACCTGGCAGACCTGTATGGGATCAGATGTGTGTTATGTACATAGGAAAAAGCCTATTCCTGATTATGTCTTGCACATGGATGAATAATGAAGTCAATTCTGTATCATCTAGTATAAATTCAGAGGTTTCAATATGTAAGTTGTAAGAGCTAGTTAATAATAAGCCTGATCTAATAGGTCAAACAGCTTGTAATTGATATTAAGCCTGAGTGGTTCTTTGGGAACTGGCAGAAGGGAGAGAAACCTCTAGTTACACATTGGTTTGTGTTGGTCACCTACAGCTGGTAATGGGGCCTGCCCTTAAGTGTGATTTGTATACCCAGTAAGACTCCATTGGAAAAAACTAATTTTTCCTTTGTGAGCATGTGGGGTTAACTTCTGGGTTAGGGGTGGGAGATCACTTCCACGTCCCCTCTCAACACTGAGATTCCATATGGCTTAGACCATGATGCCACAGTTTCTGTGAGTTCAAATGAGCATTAATCCTGTTGTGTCTAGAAGGCCTTGATTCCTTGGTGTCTTCCATCCCCATTGGCTCTTAGGAATTTTCAATCTCCTCCTCCACAAAGTTCCCTGATCCCTGCGGAGAAGGATTTAATAGAGACATTACATTTAGGACTGTTTCAAGATCTCTCACTATGCACATTTTCCAGTTGTAGGTTTCTTTATTTGTTATCTATTGCAAGAGGAAGCTTCTCTGATGATGGCTGAGCAAGACATTGATCTATGCATATAGGGGAATGTCATTAGAAATCATCTTATTGCTATTTTCCTTTAGGAGAATAGTAGTATTTGGTTTTCTTGTAGGCCATGGCCTATCTAGTGCCAGGTTCTTGGCCACTTAAGCAAGTTGGGTATAGGTTCCATCTCATGCAGTAGGTTTTAATTCAATCATATAATGACTGGTTGCTCCCACAACTTTAGTGCCACTACTGTACTAGCATATCTTAAAGGCAGGTCACCATTGTAGATCAAAGGATTTGGAGCTGGATTGGTGTTTGCCTTTCTCCTCTGGTAGCATGCAGAGTACCTTTCAGTACCATGAACACTAGCCAGTAAGTTGAAGGCTGTAGGTAGGCACCAGCTCAAATTTTCAATGTTTAATAAGTTATGTAAGTATTGTCTTCAGCAAAAGGGCCTTATTATCAGTTTATAGAGAACAACCAATAACCTTGACAATATTCTGGTTGTTCAGGGGTTTGCATTGAACCCCTTCAGACAACAACTCAATTAGATGCAATCCATTCCTGGTACTGGTACTGGTGATTTCATTTGGTGCAGACAGGCGTTTAGTGGGCGCTTTGCCTCCCCTGTTATTTGGTGATCTTGTTTAGATTGCTTTCATATTTGTATATATTTTAATACGTCCTCTGTACAACCCTTCAAACTGCCAGTCATTTAACTGTTCTTATCCTCCTCTTCTGTCTCATCCCTGTTTAATCATCCACTTCCAGTTTTGATCATTTAGTTCCAGTTTCCCCACCTCTCCCATCTATCCATGATTTATTCTATTTCCCCTTCCTAGGGAAATTCTTCCCTCCTTCCTTAGTTCCCTTACTCAATGAATACCTTTGTGATTATATGAACTGTGGCATGCTTATTCAAAACTTGAAATCTAACATTCACAGGTAAGTGAATATATACTATTTTTGTCTTTTGGGGTCTGGGTTACCTTACTCTGAAATATTTTTTCTAGCTCTGTTCATTTACCTGTGAATTTCATATTTTTTAACTTTTATTGATTCTTTGTGGATTTCTTATCATGCATTCTGTTTTTGTTATTTTTATAAATTATATTTGGCAATTTCATGCATAAATACTATATTTACAAAATTTTTACCCACCATCTGTATTATAACTACTCCTGTGACCCTTATACTACCTTTCTAATTTCTTACTATTTCCCCAAAATTATTGTTGTTTAACACACATATACATGCACACATATATACATATTCCTATTGAGTCCATTAATTATTGCTGGTATGCACATGTGTTTAGAGATAACTATTGAAACTGGATAACCTATTAGAGGTTATCCCTGAAGAAAACGGGAAAACTGATCTTTTACATATACCTTTAGCTTTATTATTCTTTCAGCAGCTGTTAGTTGCCTGTAGCTCTTCATCTAGAAGCAGGGCCTTGTGAAAATTTCCTTATCTACATTAGTAATTCAAAAGGTATTGTTTTTTATTGATTTTATTGAGCTATGCACTTTTCTCTGCTCCTCTCCCTTCCTATCCCCTCTTCTTTCTACCCTCTCCCATGGTCCCCATGCTCCCAATTTACTCAGGAGATCTTGTCTTTTTCTCCTTCCCATGTAGATTAGAGCTATGTATATCTCCCTTAGGGTCCTCATTGTTGTCTAGATTCTCTGGGAATGAGAATTGTAGGCTAGTTTTCTTTCTTTATGTCTAAAAGCCACTTATGAGTGAGTACATATGATATTTGTCTTTCTGGGTCTGAGTTACCTCACTCAGTATGACATTTTCTGGATCCATCTATATGCCTGCAAATCTCAAAATGACATTATTTTCTTTTTTACCACTGAGTAGTACTCCATTGTGCAAATGTACCACATTTTCCTTATCCATTCTTTGGTCAAGGGGCATTTAGTTTGTATCAAGGTTCTGGCTATGACACACAATGCTGCTATGAACATAGCTGAGTGCATGTCCTTGTGGCAATATTGAGCATCCTTTGGATATACACCCAAAGTGATATTGCTGCGCCTTGAGGAAGGTTATTCCCTAATTTTCTGAGAAATCACCCGTACTGGTATCCAAATGGGGCTGTATCAGCTTGCACTCCCATCAGCAATGCAGGAGTGTTCCCTTTACCCCACATCCTCTCCAGCATAAGTTGTCATCAGGGTTTTTGACCTTGGCCATTCTTACAGGTGTAAGACGGAATCTCAGAGTTGTTTGATTTGCATTTCTCTGATGGCTAAGGATGTTGAACATTTCCTTAATTATCTTTCAGCCATTTTAGATTCCTCTATTGAGAGTTCTCTATTTAGGTCTGTACTCCATTTTTTATAGGATTATTTGTTGAGGTCTATGTATATTTTGGTGATCTGTCCTCTGTCTGATGTGGGGTTGGTGAAGATCTTTTCCCATTCTGTAGGCTGCTGTTTTGTCTTGTTGACCAGGTCCTTAGCTTTACAGAAGCTTTTCAGTTTCAGGAGGTCCCATTTATTAATTGTTTCTCTCAGTGTCTGTGCTACTGGGATTATAGTTAGGAAGTGGTCTCCTGTGCTAATGCATTCAAGTGTACTTCCCACTTTCTCTTCTATGAGGTTCACTGTGATTTGCTTTATGTTGAGGTCTTTGATCCATTTGGACCTGAGTTTTGTGCGTGGTGATAGATATAGATTTATTTTGATTCTTCTACATGTTGATATCCAGTTATGCCAGCACCATTTGTTGAATATGAGTTCTTTTTTTCCATTTTATATATTTGTTTCTTCGTCAAAAATCAGGTGTTCATAGGTGTGTGGACTGATATCTGGTTCTTTGATTTGGTTCCATTGGTCCTCCTGTCTGTTCTTATGCCAAAACAGGGCTGTTTTCAGTACTATAGCTCTGTAGTAGAGTTTGAAGTCAGGGATTGTGATGCCCCCAGAAGTTCCTTTATTATACAGGGTTGTTTTTTGGCTATCCTGGGTTTTTTGCCCTTCCAAATGAAGTTGAGTACTGTTCTTTTGAGGTCTCGGAAGAATTTTGTTAGTCATTGCATTGAATCTGTAGATTGCTTTTGGTAAGATTGCCATTTTTACTCTTGCCATGCAAGAGCATGGGAGATCTTTCCATTTTCTTGTGTCTTCTTAAATTTCTTTCTTCAAAGATTTAAAGTTTTTGTCATACAGGGCTTCCACTTGTTTTGTTAGAGTTACTCTGAGATATTTTATGCTATTTGTAGATATTGTGAAGGGTGATGTTTCTTTGATTTCTTTCTCAGCCCATTTATCATTTGTGTAAAGGACAGCTGCTGATTTTTTATTTAGTCAATTGCGTATCCTGTTACATTACTGAAAGTGTTTATGAGTTGTAGAAGTTCCTTGGTAGAATTTTTTTGGGTTGCTGATGTAAACTATCATATTATCAGCAAATAGTAAAATTTTGACTTCTTCTTTTCTGATTTGTATCCCATAGGTCTCCTTTTGTTGTCTTATTGCTCTAGTGAGAACCTCAAGAACTATATTGAATGGATATCAAGAGAGTGAACAACCTTGTTCCTGATTTCAGTGGGATCACTGTGAATTTCCCTCCATTTAGTTTGATGTTGGCTGATGGCTTGCTGATATTGCCTTTATTATGTTTAAGTATATTCCTTGCATCCCTGTTTTCTTGAAGAACTTTATTATGAAGGGATAATTATTTTGCCGAAGGCTTTTTCAGCATTTAATGAGATGATCATGTGGTTTTTACTTTTCAGTTTGTTTATGTGGTGGATTACATTGACAGATTTTTGTATGTTGAATCATCCCTGCATCTCTGGGATGAAGCTGACTTGATTGATTATGGTGGATGATTTTTCTGATGTGTTCTTGGATTCAATTTGCCAGTATTTTATTGAGTATTTTTGCATCAATGTTCGTAAGTGAGATAGGTCTGTAATTCTATTTCTTAGTAATGTTTTTTATGTGGTTTGGGTATAAGGGCAAATGTAGTCTCATAAAAAGAGTTTGGCAATGTTCCTTCTGTTTCTATTGTGTGGAACAATTTGGGGAGTATTGGTATTAGTTATTATTTGTAAATCGTGTAGAATTCTGAGTTTAAACTATCTGGTCCTGGGCTTTTTTTGGTTGGGAGACTTTTGATGACTGCTTCTATTTCTTTAGAAGTCTTAGATGTATTTAATTTGCTTATATGGTCTAGATTTTATTTGGTAAGTAATATTTATGCAGAAAATTTTCCATTTAAGTTTTCTAGTTTTGTGAATACAGGTTTTCAAAATATGACCCAATGATTCTCTGGATTTCCTCCATGTTTGTTGTTATGTCACCCTTTTTATTTCTGATTTTATTAACTTGGATATTCTCTTTCTGCCTTTTGGTTATTGTGGATAAAGGCTTGTCTATTTTGTTGATTTTCTCAAAGAACCATCTCTTTGTCTCATGGATTCTTAGTATTCTATTCTTTGTTTCTGTTTTGTTTTCTTTAGCTACCAATTTGATTATTTCCTGTCATCTAGTTCTCCTGGGTGAGTTTGCTTTTTTCTAGAGATTTCAGGTGTTCTTTTAACTCAGTAGTGTGAGATTTTTTCAGCTTCTTTATGTAGGCATTTAGTGCTATGAACTTTCCTCTTAACACCGCTTTTATTATTTCCCACAATTTTGGGCATGTTGTGTTGTTACAGGGAGGGGGCCCCTTTTTGTCCCAGCTACCTGGCTAGCTTATATCTGAAATAACCACACAGAACTTCTTAGTGGCTAACTCTTTCATATTTGGTTAACCCATCTCCATTAATCTGTATAACGCCACGTGGCAGTGGCTTACTGGAGATTCTTACTGGCATCCATCTCAGGCAGAGGAACCATGGCTTCTCTCTGACTCTGCCCTTCTTCCTCCCAGCATTCAGTTCTGTTTTCTTTGGCTACCTAAGTTCTACCCTATCAACTAGGTCAAGGCAGTTTCTTTATTCACTAACCAATGAAAGCAACACACAAACAGAAGGAACTCCTCCACCATTTTCTGTTTAAACAAAAGGGAAGGCTTTAACTTTAACATAGTAAAATTACATATAACAAAACAATTATCAAGCAAGAATTACAATTACAATATTTATATCTACTTTATCTTTTATCATAACTAAGGAAATCTATAACTATAAATTCTTCAACTCAATCAAAGACTCCAGAAGGATATAATATTATCTATGTAAACTGGAAGTGCATTATAAACAACATCCAAAACTCTAGAATTGACAGAGACATCTTGCCCCCTGGACAGTCACAAAAAATTCTTCTGTACCGTTGGGGCATCCATCTTCAGCCTACAGGCCCATAGTATCCAGCAGACTTTTCCATGAAACTGGAAATTTCAAAGACAGTTCAGTTACTTACTTCTGTGTCATGCAGAATGTCTCACAGACTCTTTCATGAAGCAGGAACGCCAAAGCACCATCTCACCTTTAATCAAGTTCAGCAGTCATCCCTCTGTGGGTACTGCATGTTCAGTGAAGCAGTCCAGTCAAGAGCAGTTTCTTGCCCAAATGGCTAAGGAGCCTCTTCAATGTCCATCTTCTTTGTAAAATAGCTTGGTGCTGCCAGGAGCAGATATGTCTCACTGTCATGAAAAGTCCTAAATTTTTAAAACATTTAAATGCCATATTCTGAAGGTCTCTGAAAGATTTGAAGAATATCTAACTGAAATATATTTCTATATATCTATAAAATCTAACTAACATGACTACAAGCTTGACTATTATAGATGACTATCTATTAACCTATATTTCTTAATTATATATTACATTCTTAAATGAACTACACAAACACAATACATTAATCAAAGGCAGAAATATACATATAACAAGATTGATCTTAAATTTACATCAATGAACCAAAATCCATAGCAATGTAAATTATTCATATCTATATCATATCACCCTTCAAATATAAATAAACATTTATAGACAATATTTGGATATATGGGCTTAGATTTATCCATACTGCTTCATGCTGATTGGGGGTACAGTTAATCAGGTCTTTCATTCTGTATCCTGTGTGCCAGGTTTATCTCAGTCAGCAGTTGAGTGAAGTAATTTTTGAGGGTGTTCACAGCAACCTTTCAGGAGGCCTTGGTCCATGAAACCATATTCGCCTGGAGGCAATCCATAGGTTCTCATCTGTGAAAACAAAAGAAGAACCTCTTTTCCCAACCAACATGTCCTTAGACCCAAATTCTGAAGTCATGATACCTTTATAAGATACATGCTGGTTTAGCTTAGCAGCCCATACAATAAAATGTCTCTCTGTTGTTAGCTCCTTCACAATCAAAAAATTCAAAGAAAACAATAATATACATAATCAAGACTCTGTGTGATTTTTTTCATTTTTATGTGGCTTGTTTTTACTCGTTCAGTCCCAGTGCAGCTGGATTTGGTGAGCTCCTATTAGTTCAGACACACTGTCTCAGTGGGTGGACCAGCCCATCACAGTCCTAACTTCCTTGCTCATCTTCTCCTACCTTCTCCTCTTCGACTGGACCTAGGGAGCTCAGTCCATTGCTCTGATGTGAATGTGGGTCTCTGTCTCTATCTCCATCCATCGGACTAAATTTCTCTATCCACGCCCCCATGCTTCCAACTTTTGCCTGGCGATCTTGTTTGCTTCCAATTTCGACGATCTCCTTATTTTGTCTTATACCTATTGCTAGAACTTCAAGCACTATATTAAAGAGATATGGCGAGAGTGGACAGCCTTGTCTTGTTCCTGATATTAGTGGAATTGCTTTGAGTTTCTCTCCGTTTAATTTTATGTTAGCTGTCTGCTTGCTATATATTGCTTTTATTATACGTAGATATGATCCTTGTATCCCTAATCTCTCCAAGACTTTTTATCATAAAGGGGTGTTGAATTTTGTCAAATTCTTTTTCAGCATCTAATAAAATGATCACATGGTTTTTTCTTTCAGTTTATTTATATGATGGATTACATTGATAGATTTTCATAAGTTGAACCACCCTGCATCTCTGGGATGAAGCCTACTTGATCATAATGGATGAAGTTTTTAACGTGTTCATGGATTTGGTTTGCCAGTATTTTATTGAGAATTTTGCATCAATGTTCATAAGTGAGATTGGTCTATAATTCTCTTTCTTGGTTGCGTCTTTGTGTGGTTTCGGTATCAGGGTGATTGTAGCTTCATAAAAAGAGTTTGGCACTGACCCTTATGTTTTTATTATGTGAAACACATTAAGGAGTATAGGTATTAGCTCTTCTTGGAAGTTCTGGTAGAATTCTGCATTAAAACCATCTGGTCCTGGGCTGTTTTTGGTTGGGAGGTTTTTGATGATAGCTTCGATTTCCTCGCGACTTATAGGTCTATTTAAACTGTTCACCTGGTCTTGATTTAATTTCGGTATGAGGTATTTATCTAAAAAACTGTACATTTTTGTACATTTTCCAATTTTGTGGCATACAGGCTTTCGTAGTAAGACCTAATGATTCTTTGAATTTCCTCAGTGTCTGTTGTTATGTCCCCCTTTTCATTTCTGATCTTATTAATTTGAGTGTTCTCTCTCTGCCTTTTGATTAATTTGGATAAGGGTTTGTCGTTCTTGTTGATTTTCCCAAGGAACCAGCTCTTCCTTTCATTGTTTCTTTGGATTGTTTTCTGTGTCTCTATTTTGTTGATTTCAGCCCTCAGTTTGATTATTTCCAGTCTGCTACTCCTCCTGGGTGAGTCTGCTTCTTCTTTTTTTTGTTTTTTGCTTTCAGGTTTGCTGTTAAGTCACTAATGTGTGCTTTCTCCTTTCTCTTTATGTGGGCACTAAGTGCTATGAACTTTCCTCTTAGCACTGCTTTCATAGTGTCCCATAGGTTAGTGTATGTTGTTTCTTTATTTTCATTGCATTCTAGAAATAATTTAATCTCTTTCTTTACTACTTCCTTGACTCAGGAGTGGTTCAGTAGTTGACTGTTCAGTTTCCATGAATTTGTATGCTTTTTGGGGGTGGAATTGTTGTTACATTCTAACTTTACTCCATGGTGATCCAATAAGACACAGGTGGTTACTCCAACTTTTTCGTATCTGTGGACATTTGCTTTGTTACCAAGTATGTGATCAATTTTTGAGAAGGTTCCATGAGATGCTGAGAAGAAGTTATATTCTTTCCTGTTTGGGTGGAGTGTTCTATAGATGTCTATTAAATCCATTTGATTCATTACATCTGTTAGTTCTCATATTTCTTTGTTAAGTTTCTTTCCGGTTGACCTGTCCATTGGTGAGAGAGGAGTGTTGAAATCTCCTACTATTAGTGTGTGGGGTTTGATGTGTGCTTTGAGTTCTATTAATTTTTCTTTCATATATGTGGGTGCTTTTATATTAGGGGCATAGATATTCAGGATTGAGACTTCATCTTGATGAATCTTTCCTGTTACAAGTATGAAGTGTCCATCTCCATCTCTTCTGATTTATTTGAGTTTGAAGTCGATTTTGTTAGATATTAGTATAGCCACACCTGCTTGTTTCTTAGGGCCATTTGATTGAAAAACCTTTTCCCAACACTTTACTCTGAGATAATATCTGTCTTTGTGGTTGAGGTGTGTTTCTTGTAAACAGCAGATGTCAGATCCTGTTTTTGTATCCATTCTCTTAACCTGTGCCTTTTATAGGTGAGTTGAGTCCATTGATATTAAGCATTATTAATGACCAGTGGTTGTTAACTCTGGTTATTTTCTTTTTTGTGGTAGGGTTTGTGTGTCTCCCTCCCTTCTTTGAGTTGAGTTGGTTTAGGGTTGTTAGATGTCTGTGTTATTATGGGTGTTGTTTGCTTCTTTTAGTTTTGGTTTAATTTCTAGTACTTTCTGTAAGGCTGGGTTTGTGGCTACATATTGCTTTAATTTGTTTTTATCCTGGAATATCGTGTTTTCCCCATCAGTGGTGAAAGAAAGCTTTCCTGGATATAGTAGTCTGGGCTTGCATCCATGGTCTCTTAGTGTCTGCAGCACATCTATCCAAGACCTTCTGGCTTTCATGGTTTCCATAGACAAGTCAGGTGTAATTCTGGTAGGTTTACCCTTATATGTTACTTGACCTTTTTCCTTTATGGTTCTTAATATTCTTTCTTTATTCTGTATGTTTTGTGTTTTGATTATTATATGGTGAGCGGATTTTTTTTTTGATCCAGCCTATTTGGTTTTTTATACGCTTCTTGAACATTCATAGGAATATCCTATGGGATATTCTTTAGGTTTGGGAAAGTTTTCTTCTATAATTTTGTTGAATATATTTTCTGGGCCTTTGGAGTGGAATTCTTTTCCTTCTACCCCTATTATTCTTAGGTTTGGTCTTTTCATGGTGTCCCAGATCCTGGATGTTTTGTGTTGCAAATTTGTTGGATTTGTTTTTTTCTTCGTTCACTGAGTTTATTTTCTCTATCGTGTCTTCAGCCTCTGAGATTCTTTCTTCTATCTCTTGTATTCTGTTGGTTATACTTGTCTCTGTGGTACTTGTTCACTTATCCAGATTTTCCATATCCCACCATCTCTTGGTTTTTGTTTTCTTCATTGCCTCCATTTCAGTATTCAAATTTTGAACTCTGGCTGTTACCTGTTTGATTGCTTTTTCTTGGTTTTCTAGGGTATCTTTGAGGAATTTATTCATTTCTTCTAACTTTTTGTTAGTTTTCTCATCCCTTTCTTTAAAGGAGTTTTTCACCTCTTTAAAGGACTCTATCACTTTCATAATGTTAAGTTTAAAGTCAATTTCTTCTACTTCTTCTGGGTTATGTTGCTCAGGTTTTCCAGTTGCATACCTATTGGATTCTGCTGTTATCATATTGCTTTTCAGGTTGTTGGAGGAATTCTTGGATTGGTGCCTGCCCAGCTCTTCCTTCAAATGTGTTCAGGAGATTCTCAGTGGCTTGGACCCTCAGTCTGGGTGTATCTGCCAGCACTGGATCAGTGCCCCTTGCGGCGTCCAATGTATCTTCCAGCACTGGATCAGTGCCCCTTGTGGTCTGGGTGTATCTGCCATCACTGGATCAGGGCCCCTTGCGGCGTCTGGATGTATCTGCAGGCACTGGATCAGGGTCCGTTGCAGGGTCCGCATGAATCTGCCGGAGTTGTATTAGGGCCCCTTGCTGGCTCAGGAACTCACAGTCAAAAGGGTGGGCTTAGTGAAAGTTGCCTGCTCTGCTCTGCTCCGCTCTGTGGGACAAGGGGAACCCTGTATCCCTGGGCTTACTCTGCCCCCAAAGCCTCAGCCCAGAAGCAGGCTGAGTTCGGGGGCAGCTAGGACCCCACAGATGGAAAGGGGTGCCCCGGTGCAAGCGGCATCCGGATGTATCTGCTGGCACTGGATCAGGGACACTTGCTGGCTCAGGAACTCCCAGTCAAAAGGGCGGGATTAGTGAAAGTTGCCCACTCTGCTCTGCTCCGCTCCGTGGGACAAGGGAAACCCTGTCAAGCTCCCAACTTTTGCCTGGCGATCCTGCCCGCTTCCAATTTCCAGGAGTAACTACATATGTTTTTCTTTGGGTTAACCTCAATACTTAGCTTCTCTAGAATCGTGAACTAAAGGCTCAGTGTTCTTTGTTTATGGCTAGAATCCACTAATGAGTGAGTACATACCATATTCATCTTTTTGGGTCTGGGTAATCTCACTCAGGATAGTGTGCTCTGTTTCCATCCATTTGCATGCAAAATTTAAGATATCACTGTTTTTTACTGCTGAGTCGTACTCTAATGTATAGATGTGCCACACTTTCTTTATCCATTCTTCCATTGAGGGGCATCTAGGTTGTTTCCAGGTTCTGGCTATTACAAATAGTGCCAGCACTGGATCAGGGCCCCTTGTGGTGACCGGATGTAACAGGATCCGAATGAATCTGCCAATGCTGGGTAAGACTCCTTGCTTGCCCAGGGATTCCCAGTCCCAAGGGCGGGCTTACTGAGAGTTGCCCGCTTTGTTCTGCTTGGCTCCGTGGGACAAGGGGGGGCCCTCTAGCACTGGGCTCACCCTTCCCCCAAGGCCTCAGCCCGGATAGGCGGAGTTCGGGTGCAGCTAGGACAGCGCAGATGAAAAGGGTTAATCTGTGCCTTTTTATAGGTGAATTGAGTCCATTGATATTAAGAGTTATTAATGACCTGTGGTTGTTAGCTCTGGTTTTTTTGGTGGTAAGTGTTTGTGTGTTTTCCTTCCTTTAGTTGTGTTGGTGGAGGGTTGTCAGATTTCTGTGCTATTGTGGATGTTGTTGGCTTCCTTGGGCTGAGGTTTTCCTTCTAGTACTTTCTGTAAGGCTGGGTTTGTGGATATGTATTGTTTAAATCTGTTTTTGTCCTGGAATATCTTGTTTTCTCCATCGATGGTGAAAGAAAGCTTTGCTGGGTATAGTAGTCTGGGCTTGCATCCATGGTCTCTTAGTGTCTGCAGCACATCTATCCAAGACCTTCTGGCTTTCATGGTTTCCATAGAGAAGTCAGGTGTCATTCTGATAGGTTTACCTTTATATGTTACTTGACCTTTTTCCGTTGCCGCTCTTAATATTCTTTCTTTATTCTGTATGTTTTGTGTTTTTGTTATTATATGGCGAGGGGATGGTTTTTTTTTTTTTTTTTGATGCTGTCTATTCTGTGTTCGGTATGCTTCTTGTCCCTTCATAGGACTTCTTTAGGTTGGGAAAGTTTTCTTCTATAATTTTGTTGAATATATTTTCTGGGCGTTTGAGCTGGAATTCTTCTCCTTCTTCTACCCCTATTATTCTTAGGTTTGGTCTTTTCATGGTGTCCCAGGTTTCCTGGACGTTTTCTGCTAAGTATTTGTTGGATTTGATGTTTTCCTTGATCAGTGAGTCTAATTCCTCTATTGTATCTTCAGTGCCTGAGATTCTTTCTTCGATCTCTTGTATTCTGATGGTTATACTTGTCTCTGTAGTTCCTGTTCGTTTGCCCAGATTTTCCATATCCAGCCATCCCTTGGTTTGTGTTATCTTTATTACATCCATTTCATTCTTCAAGTCTTGAACTGTTTCCTTTACCTGTTTGATTGCTTTCTTGGTTTTCTTGGGTATCTTTGAGGGATTTGTCAATTTCTTCTAACTTTTTGTTTGTCTTCTTTTCCGTTTCTTTAAGGGAGTTTTTCACTTCCTGTTAAAGGGTCTCCATCATTTTCATAAGGTTACATTTAAAGTTGAATTCTTCTACTTCTTCTGGGTTAGGATGTTTAAGTCTTCTTGTTGTGTGTTCACTGGATTTTAGTGTTATCATTTTGCTTTTCAGGATGTTGGAGGAATTCTTGAATTGGCACCAGCTCATCTCTTCCTTCAAATGAGGCCAGCCTAGTCTTGGCGTCTTGGTCCATTTTTTTGCTGTGGATGACTGTGTACACAGATCATGAAGTAAAGAGTAGTTGGAAGGGCCTTGAGAATAACCTTGGACCAAAACCTGGCTAAATAATAGACTAAAAACCTAGGAATAAAAATAAAATCACACTTATCTCTGGCCATTTGTAAGACTGTACCCAAGATTGTACACCATCTGTAAGCATGTACCTAAGGTAGTTAGCAGAGTTAATTTCTCTTCTGAATACTCATGAAGTAGTCACTTAAACTTATGATCACAGTAAGAAAGCACAGCAAAAATACAACTCACCTAAATTGTTGACATAGTCTTAAACCTCATGCACACATATAATGATAAGGAATGTAGTCCATCTACCTCTATGTATTTAATTATATCTCTGATTATTTAGTTTATGATACACTGGGGAATCCAAATTAAAGAAATTAGATTAAATGATGCAATAGCACGGGGAAAGATCTGAAAAAGGAGATCAGATACTGAAAATTCAGGAAAATAATTTTTTCAGACACAGTAGCCATTTGAACATAAATTGATAACCAAATAAGTGACAATATCAATAGTTGCCATAAAAGGAAAATGCTTAGTGCCCAGTATTGCTAAAAATATATCTTTTCTTATTTTTATCAGTAACAAAATCAAGATATATAAAGACAAAAGAAAACATAATCCATACAAAGGAAATATGACTCATTCTCAGGAAATGAAACGAACATTAAAAACACATTTGAGAGACTGGAGAAATGAAATGGCTTATTGGTGAAGAATAAGTACTGCTCTTGCAGATGACCCAAGTTTGGTTCCCAGCAACCACCAGGCATCTCACAAAGCACCTATGACAACAGCTCTAGGGATCTGGTGCCCTCTTGTAGCCTGCATGGGAACTGTCTTACAAACAGGCACACGCACATAGTGCATGCATACAAATATGAAAAATAAAATCTCTTTTGAAACTTGGCAAAACTAGATTTTGGACTTTGTAAACAAAGTTACTAAAGCACTTATTATACACGTATATAAGGGATAAAAACTGCTTTCAGTAAAACAATTAAGTACATATAAAATGAAAATTCTCAAGTAAAAAAGAAATAGCTAAAATGAAGGATTCACTAGAGGAAAACAAGGGTGCATTTTGCTTTCAAGTTGAAGAATTACCAAAATTGAAGGCAGATGAATACAATGTATGAGGTATAATAAACAGAAACAAAAAGTATGAAAAAATAAGCAAAGCCTTAGAGAAAAGTAAGACATGATGAAACAGTGACATATAGAGCAGGTGTTCTAGGAATACATGGCATAGAGAATTAGGGGAAAAATTAAAGAAAGATTATCTACAGATTTCATAAACTTTTGAAAATCATTAATTGTCAAATCTGATATATACAATGAATATCAAATGGATAAACAGAAAGAACTCTGCCTATCCTATCATGGTAAGAATGTTAAGAGTCAAAATAGAGAAAATATTAAAAAGCAGAAAAATAGAGAAAATATTAAAAAGCAGAAAATATTAAAAGCAGTAGCAGGACAGGAATTACTGATACAGATGTAGCCAAAATTTGATGAACAATGGAACAATAGGAACCACAAATTCATAGAACCAGGTATGTCTGGGCTGGCATCCATGGCCTCTTAGTGTCTGCATAACATCTGTGGAAGGCTTTCTGGCTTTCTGAGATTCCATTGAAAAGTTGAGTGTTATTCTCATGGGTCTGCCTTTATATGTTACTTAGCATTTTTCTTTGCAATTCTCAAAATTCTTTCCTTATTCTGTAGGTTTAGTGATTTGATTATGTGGTGAGGGGACTTTTTTGTCCAGTTTCTTTGGTGTTCTGTAAGCTCCTGTATCTTTGTAGGCATTTCCTTGTTTAGGTTGGGAAAATTTTTTTCTATGATTTTGTTGAATATATTTCCTGTACCTTTCAGCAGGCATTACCCTCCTTTTCCTATCCCTAATATTCTTAGGCTTAGTCTTTTCATGGTGTCCCAGATTTCCTGGATGTTTTGGGTTATGACTTTTTTGGCTTTAATGTTTTCTTTGACTGATGAATCTTTTTCCTCTATCATATCTACAATGCCAGAGATTTTCTTCCATCTCTTGCATTCTGTTGGGTATGCTTGCATCTATAGTTCCAGATTTTCTTTTTTTTTAACAAATATTTAAACATTTTTTTGTAGAGCTTTCTCAGAATGTCTTACTTTCACATCATTTTTAAGTAAACTTGTATTGATAAGAAAAACAAAGTTAAAAAACTAATCATTTTAAAACATTTTCTATTACCAGAATACCTTCAGTTTGTGTTTTGCTTATTGCCTCTATTTCAATTTTCACTCTTAAACTGTTTCCTTCACTTTCCTGATGACTTTTTCTTAGTTTTCTTGGCTTTCTTTAAGGGATTTATTAATTTCTTCCAAGTTTTTGCTTGTCTTTTCCTCAATTTCTTTAAAGGAATCTTTAATTTTCTCTTTAAGGGCCTCTATCATCTTCACAAAAGTGATTATAAGGTTTTATTTCTGCTACTTCTATGTTGGGATGTTCAGGTATTGCTGTTTTAGAACCACTAGAATCTGCTGGTGCCATATTGCTCTTTATGCTGTTAAATGCATTCTTGTACTGGTGTCTACCCATCTCTTCCTTCAATCGGTGCAGGCAGTACCTTGCATCTGGGGACACTCTTTAAGTAATTGGTGATCTAAATAAAGAATTCCCAATAGAAGAATACATGGCTGAAAGACATTTAAGGAATTGCACAATATCCTTAGTCATCAGAGAAATGCAACTCAAAATGACTCTGAGAAACCATCTTACACCTGTCAGAATGGCCAAGATCAGAAACATTTATAACAGCTTATACTGGAGAGGATGTGGGGTAAAGGGAACACTCCTCCACTGCTGACAGGAGTGCAAACTTGGAAATCAGAATAGCTACTTCTCAGAAAATTGGAACTCAATCTACCACAAGGTTCAGTAATACCACTCTTGGGCATATAGCCAAAGGATGTTCAATCATACGGTTAGGAAACTTGCTTGACTATGTTCATAGTAGCATTATGCATAACAGAGAGAACCTGGGAATAGCCTAGATGCCCCTCAACCTAGGAAGGGATAAAGAAAATATGGTACATTTACACAATGGAGCATTACTGAGTTGTAAAAAACAAAGACACCATGAAATTTGTTTGCAAATGGATGGACCATTCTGAGTGAGGTAACTCAGACTGAGAAGAACAAACATGATATGTACTCCCTCATAAGTGGATACTAGATGTAAAGCAAAGGATAACTATACTATAATCCACAGCTCCAGAGAAGCTAGGTAGCAAGGAGGACCCCAAGAAGGACAAACATGGATCACCCTGGGAAGAGGAAATAGATGAGATCTCCTGGGCAGTTGAGGGGAGGGGATGAGGATGAGAACATGAGGAAAGGAGATGGCTGAGTTAGGTGACAGATGGAGTGGGAGAGCAACAAAAGAGAGGAGCCACTATAGGGTTACGGAGAAACCTCGTGCTAGGGAAACTCCCAGGAATCCACAAGGATGATCCCAGCTAAGACTCCTAGCAATAGTGGAGACGGTGCCTGAACTGAC
>PVIU01027498.1:0-20407 GCA_004026605.1 Ondatra zibethicus | reverse complement strand
GGATAGTTATAGTTATAGTTTTCCTTTGTCATGATAAAAGATAAAATAGGTGGTAACTGTAATTCTTGCTTGATAACTGTTTTGTTATATGTAATTTTACTATGTTAAAATGAAAGCCTTTCTTTTGTGTTTAAACAGAAAAAGGGGAAATGGTGTAGGAGGGTCCTTCTGTATTTGGGTTGCTTTTATTGGTTAATAAAGAATCTGCCTTGGCCTTCTGATAGGGCAGGACTTAGATAGACAGGATAAAGAGAAGAGAATGCTGGGAAGGGGACAGAGCCAGAGAGATTGCAACAATCTACAAACAATGATCTTGATGAGAAAGAAAGAAAAATACCATCCATGACAGCCTCTACAAAGCTGAGATAAGACAAAAAAAAAGTCCTCCCAAAACTCCAGGAATGAACCTATCCAAGGAGGGAAGAGCTTCTACAAACAAAACTTTAAAGCAATAAGGGGGAAATTGAAAGGCACCACCAGAAGATGAGAAGACCTCACTGCCCACAGATTGGCAGAATTACTATTATGAAAATGGTTATGTTACTTAAAACAGTCTGCATATTACAATGATCCCCAATCAAAATTCCAGTGGAAATCTTAGAAAGAGGAAATGCATTCTAAAATTCATATGGAAGCACACAGGACACAGAACCCAATGCTGAGCAAAAAGAACAACACCAAAAGTATCCTAATGTCTGACCTCAAATTATACAACAGAGCCATAGTGACAAAATCAGCATAGTGTTGATACAAAACCAGACATGTGGGGGGGCACAGAAGTGGGTCTGCCCACCTTGACTGAAGGTCAGAGAGCTTAAGCCTACTCTTGCTCTTTCAATGTTATTGACAAGAAGTCTGACTTAAGGAGTGGCTACAAACAAGATATCCTGTGTGGTTAATTGGTATTTTGGATATTAAGATGGCCCATAGAGGTGAATCTGCTCCACCTTAACCAAAGGTCAGAGAATTCAAGCCTATTTCTGGTCCTTCAAGGAGTTTTGATCCAGGGAGTGGTTGCCTACAGAATGTTTGGTCTAAGGTGTGGTTGTTTCATGTCCTGCCTAAACAGAATACTTTACTAAAGGATACAGTTGCTTGATATTTCGAGTTTTGAAGCAAGTAATTGTTCTGTTTATCCTTGGTGTCATGTTAAAGCAGTCTTTTGCCTTCTCCCCCCTTTTTGGGTTGGGGGTGTATAAGCACATGGAAAATAAACACAGGCATATTCAGTATTCACTGGATTGCGCTTCCAGCTCCACCCTAAGTCTCTGTATTTCTTTGGTATCTCTATTCATCCTACCTAATTTTTTCTAATCTGCATGCCTGTACCCTGCAAACCCCACTGAGGTAGGACCCCCAACAGATGTCACTCCAACGTGTGGGCACAACACATGTAAAGCAGTGAAATAGAAGAGAGAACCCAGACAACCAAATGAATCTCAACAAAAATGCCAGAATCATGCATCGGAAAAATAAAAAGAGTCTCTTCAGCAAGTGGTGCTGGGAAACTGGATGCCCACATGCCAAAGAATGAAGCTAGACCTTTATCACTGAGCTGACACAGAAAATCAACTCAAAGTAAATCAAAGACCTTAATCGAAGATGTAAGGCTCTGAAATTGGTAATGGGAAATATCTATCGTCTGCTCAGATTAGGACATGAAAGCAAAAGGTTGGGGGGATATTTGAGTGAGGAACAGAGACAGACAGGAGGTAAGGGGGCCCTAGAGGTTCAGCATGAGCAAAGTACAATGATGCTGATATATAACAAGGTCATAAAGAACCCATTGCTGGGGATAGAAGGATCCCCAGTGGTTAAGAGCACAGGGTGCTCTTGTAGAGAATCTGGGATTTTATTCCCAGCAACCATATTGTATCGCATAACCATCTATAACTCCAGAGATCTGATGTCCTTGTCTGGTCTCTAAGGACACTGTACACACATGGTACAGGCAAAACAAATCATATAGAGAAATAAAAATAAAGAAATCACTTTTAAAAGAAAGAAACCCATTACTTTGTATGTTTACTTAAAAAATCAAAACAAAACAAAAACAAATACAATGCCCCCCCAATAAAACTCTTAAAAATGGAGGCCAAACCTACTTGCTATTGATGGGGTAGGGGTAAATGTCAGTCCTGAGGGGTGTACTGCCTGCCTGATTCCATCTTGTCAGAAAGGGAACTGGGTTAGATTCCTAGTTGGGGAACCCACTGGGGCATTGTTGGAGGGAAGAATCTAACATATTTTGGTGATCAAAGGTGCTAGGGTCATTGAGAGAACGGAAAAAAATAGATCATCTTTGCTTCATTTGTCCTTATCCCTGATGACAGGCACCAAGGCAGGGGTTAAGCTCTGGGTCTCACGGTCCACTCATGACCGCGTGCTCTCAAATAAATCTTGCCTCTAGGATTTTGGGCTCTGGTTGTTACCACTGAGTGACATCCACAGAGTCGGCTGCATTGAGAGGCTGTCCAGGCATCAAGGTTCTGTCTACAACTGTGGCATGCTTCAGGTAAGAATATTCAGCCTTGGGAGCCGAGAGGAAAAGGCGTAGCGAACAGCTGAGTGTGCGCACGCGCACATCCCCGTCTTAGTTTATCTTTTCTACACATTGTGATACTTTTGCAGGCGACATGGAGAGAGAGTGGGAGGTTTTTTCCCCCCAGTTCTGGTCCAGACTAACTTCCTTTGACCTCTTCCTGTCTCTTACTCTTTTTTGTAAAGGGGAGCACGGTGGACCTGAGGTCCCGGATGCTTACCTTGGAATTTCTTCAGCATCTCCCTCATCCCAGGGATGCGACACATTGTCTTCAGCTCCAAGGGGATGGCCTCTGGTTCCAGCCGTGTGACAGCTTTGCTTCTGGAAGAATGCAGAGCCCACGGGAGTCAGTGTGGTCACCCGGGGCCTGCCTCCCCTGCACCAGCCATCCCACACTGATTCAGAAATGAAACATACCTGGTCAAGACTCCTCTCACTCCCTGGAAAGAAAAGACACACAGGGATGAATCAGGCCTCTGACCTCTTCCTGAAGTCAGCCTGGGTACACAGTAAAGAGGGCAGTAGAAATATTTAAGAGTTGCTAACACCTAAGATGAAGCTTGAGGGAACAGAGAATCCCTGCTCTTTACAGGAAGAAAGGGCTTTAAAAAACCAAGAGTCTCAGTGGTGAAATCAGTCACAATCAGAACATCATCATGCTGCACACGGTTTACATCCATTCACCCAAAATCCATCTGCTTAGCTATTTTCTGAGCCGATAATTCTGCCAATTGTTTCTTACTTAATGAAGACAGAATGGGGGGGGCATCAAAATATCTGAAGGATTTCTTTGAGGTCAATGCACACGCAAATGTTACCCTTAATGTCTTTGTAAATGAATACTAAATGTCTGATTCTTTGATCCATCACACCAAAGCTGATCTGCATTGATAAGAAAGGAAGCCATTAATATCTGGTAACACTTTATCTTTTAAAAGTAGTGTGTGTGTGTGTGTGTGTGTGTGTGTGTGTGTGTGTGTGAATTACCTGAAATCTAAAGACAGTCAACATAAAACTTTTTGTAAACACTGAATTGTTTAATGTGCATCATTTAATCTTGTTGTTAGTGTGAGCTACCTGGGTCTCTAAGGCTCCCCTCAGATTCTCAAGTCTTCTGCATCAGCTCTACATTTTTTTTAAGAGCAAGCATGCCTAGGTGCTGGTATCCAGATGACAAGATCTCACCTCTGTCCCTTACACCGCCTCACATCCGCCTACACCCCTGAAGCTTGCCTCACCTCCAGCAGCCCCAGGGCTGGCCGCTGGCTCCTCTCCTCCAGCTCTTCAGCCAGTTCCTTCAGGGCCTTGTTCTGTTGGATCAGCCTGTTCCTACTGTCCCGTAGTCTCTGCAGGGTCGCTCGCTCTTCCTCTTCTAGCCGCCTCAGTTGCAGCTGCTCCTCCTGGGCCAGAAACCCCCGGTGTTTTTCAAACTCCAGCCTGAAGCGCTGTCTCTGCATCTCCACTTTCTCCTGTGGAGACATAGCAACCTGGGTCATGGAGGATGTTGTGAGGTGCCACTGGGGGGGGGCTCCTGCTTTCAAGTGTGGGGCAGTAGAGCTAGGGAGGCATGCCCAGAGTCAGGTCTGCTTTCCTCTCAAACTGACTGTTGGCTGTGTTCTAACAGCATGCATACGCCATTTGTATGGCGGATGGAGGCCTCGCACAGCAACAGTTTGAGAAAGGTTACTGGACCCGGAACCTCAATTAGACAGAGATTTGAAGGCAAACATTTCTGGATACAAGCTTCAGTATCATATGTAAAATAGGAGAGAAGGGTGGGGGTGGGAGGTCAGTGCAATGAGTCCATCTGTAAACAGTGTCCAGCCCCCTCACAATGCTAGTTCCTGTTTATTCTACCGGCTACTGTATCTACAAGAAACAATGAGGGAGAGATTAAAGAAACCTGGATTTGAAACTGCGAAAAGCTTGAGATTAAGAAAAGATGTTCTTTTTAGTGCGTGTGTGTGTGTGCACGCGCATGTGCACGCGTGTTGCTGCGTGAATGTGTGTGTAGAGGTGTGTTCATCTGTGAGTACATATGTAGAGGACAGAGATTTGCTTTAGGTATCTCTCTCTATTGTTCTCCCCCTCGTTTTTATGACAGGGTTTCTACCCAAACCCTGTGCTCGTTGTTTAGGCTAAGCTGGTCAGCAGTTCCCAGGAATCTGCCTGTCTCTGCTCTCCAAACCGCAGCACCGAGGTTACAGGCATGCACTGCCACCCCAAATTTTGATGTGAGTGCTGGGGATTCAAATTCAGGTCCTCGTGGTTGCATGACAAGCACGTCAGCCCCTGAGTCATCTCCCTGGCTCTAAATGTCCTTTACTATGTGGTAATGGTGGCTCCCATTTTCTGCACAGCCAAGAAAGAAACCCTCCTCAGGCAGCGGCTTGCACATTAAATTTAGATCATTATCCTGGTTTCCTCCTTTAAGTCTCGACTCCTAATGAGATCCAAGGAATAGATTTTGTTATGGGTTATTGTATCTCAGTTTGATTCTTGCAAAATTAGTATTTAAGAAACCAGCTGTAAACCAAGGGTAAGAGGCAAATTATCCCCCGGAACATCTACATCCTGCATTCTCCGCTCTGTTTCTAATGTTTCTACTTTCCTGGTTTCACTGAAGGACAGGATTTTTTTCTTTTAGAACCAGCTGTATTAACATCTCCCTGTCTTAAGGCAACACCTTCCTCCAGTTTTCATCTCCTCTCTTTTCACATTTTCTAAATCACTACATTCATAATGTGATGGCCACATTCTAAAATCAAATAAATCAGAATTTCAAGCCCTGATTTCTGAAAGGTAAGGCTCCTGTTAAATATACACCACACACCCCGATGTGGGAGGCAATGCTACTGCTGAGCCAGACGGAGAGCGTAGCTGTGAGGTCACAGTGGGTCAAACTAGCAACACAGAGGCGATGGTGAGGAGAGACTTCTGCAGTCCGTCCTCCTTCCTTCCATCCTTCTGCTTGTGAAAGTTACCGAGACAGGAAGAAGGACCCTGTACTTATCAAACTTTGTTTGCCCGTGTCTCCTGTGGACACATGGCTGACTGTAAACCATGTGGGAGCACTTGTCTTAACAGGAATCTTAGCATCACATCTATGTTAGCGCAGCCATTAGGGGATCTAGATATGAAGACTGGGGTCTTTGATATGGGACTCTGACTTCCTAGGTCCATGGACCGACCAAGATCAAGAGCAAGTGACTTGGATCATAAGCCTGGATATTATTAATTTGAGAATCAATGTTTAACTTCACCCATATTGGACAGTGTGACTGGAATGGAATAAGGCTTATCCCAGAAGAAAAATGTAGGAAAAAACCCCAATTCTTATGGGGGAAATAATTTGTCTGTAAAGGACTGTACTTTCAACAAAAACCAAGAAGGAAATATCTAGAAAAATACAAAAATTAACAGAGACGGTTATTTGTAGAAGGAGAAAAATAAGAATATATCTTGGATATCACACAACCCAATGCATACATGATATGCCTATGATTTCTAAGTTTCATATTCTGACATCACTGTGTCTGACCTGACATCTCTGTGACACCGGTGTGGGGAGAATCTTATACACAGTAGCAGGTGTGTCCAGCCCACAGCCCATGGGCGGTCTGCATGTGTGCAGGAGGACAGCTGTGAATGCAGCCAAACCTAACCACAGTGTTAGGTCTCAGTGTCAAAAGGTTGAACACCGCTGCTGCCGCATTCAGCAGCATTCCTAACTCTGCCCACTAGGTGGCGGCAGCATGCTCCAATTTGTGGCACATCTGGCGATAACCCAGGTTCACAAACACTGCATCCACAGGTATACAGATGAGATGTATAAGAAAGAAAAGGGGCTGGGTGAGGTGCAGAAGAGGAATGCGTGGTTGCGTGACTGCAGACGGCTGATTGTCCTTCTGTGTACAGGATGGTTGCTGTTCTCTGTGCTCTTGTTATATGTGTTGTGTAGCACTGGTTTTCATTCATTCACAGATCTGTCTGTGAATCATGGATTGAGGTGACTGGCTTATATCAGTGAGTTTGACGGTAAGATTCAGAGAGCAAAGCTACTTACTTATAAGTCAGGTCATATCAACAGGTCTCAAAGGGGTAGGTTGACCTACGAGGACACTGTGATGCTTTCTGGAGGAGATAGAGAGTCAGGAATTGGAACATGAGTGTGAGAGAGTTAAAGGCGACGGAAGGATGTCTCACATCCTCAGCCCGAAAGCTCCCTGAAGCCACAACTGTGTCCTTACCTTCCAAATGACAGTCTTCTTCCCCACGTTGGTCTCCTGCATCAGAGCCTCCTCCATGTCCTTCCTCACAGGTTCCAAAGCTGCTCGGAGCATCCTCTGTTTGGAAGACAACACAAGACCATTGCAGGTGCACTCTCTCAGGCCTCCAGTTTGCTTATAGATGTAAAGGACAAAGAGCAGCTGGGGAGTCCCTAACTGTCCCAACTCAGTACTCACCAAATTCAGCAGATAGTTCCTAAAAGTGTCTCATTATGCCACTCTTCCAATAGGAATACAAAATGTCACAATGTGAGGTGAAAGGATATAGTAACATAGAGTACAAATAAGGGGTATACTTAATGGTTAGAAATACAATTACGACGATAAGTATTTGTGTTTTATAAAATATAATGCCAAATTTGAAAAAAATGTTTACAGTGAATTTATAAAAACTATGATGCCATAGAGGAATTGCCATCTATTGTTGACAGACTGAAGTATGATGACATTTCTTATCACTTAAGAACTTACTATTCGTTTTTATGCTTTTCAGTGTATGTGTGTGTGTGTACCCACAAGAGTGCCAGAGACACATGTGAGGTCAGAGACAACCTGCAGGAGCCAGCTATCCTTCGATCATGTGGGTTTAGGGATCAAACGCAGATTATCAAGTTGCCAGCAAGTGCCCCTACCCAAGGAGTGGAGAGGATGCACCAAAGGCTACATCTCCTTTAGGCAATAGGACCCTGCAGGAGGCACGCGTGTATACCTGGTTACAGAGGACACACACAAATATGCTTTGGGAAGGAAAATATATGAACCGCACCATGAAAATTGCCCGATAAATCCTACACACACGGCTCACACCTGAAAGGAGCCCACCATAGCGCTCTGTGCGTATAAACGTGCGTATAAAAGCCTTGGAACTCGTGGGGGTGCCTGAAAAGGCTGAGGTGGGATTTGCTTTGCTCTTGGGACATTTTGTTCTGTCAGCCCCAAAAAACCATGAGCCACACCAAGGAGGTGACAAACAGCATGGCAGGCCTGGGGACAACAGTGACAGGGCGCATTCTGCTGGATCTGTGTTTGGTTAGGATAAGGGCTGTGCACACTTAGCCTTAGACAGCTGTAACTGATTGGCTGAGAGGTCTAGATGGTGTTTATTTGGCATTTAACAGAAAAAGAAACTACAGAGTCGTTATAGAAAACAGTATCAGAAATGTCTCACTAGCCAAGTTCTGTGCAACATTTTCAGAACTTAAACAGGTAGGATAATAAGTTTTACATCTGATTTAAAAAAAAAAAAACCTCATGCCTGAGTTTTTTCAAAATCAAGAGGAAGCAAGCAATAAAATCAAGAGAGATATTTCCAATGAGTTGAGGAAAATATCCCAATTAATTTTAATTAATTAATTTTAATTTTAGAGAAAATAAGCCAGTAAACATTTTAAGAACGTCGGTGCTCCTTCCAACAGAGTGGTTAA
This sequence comes from Ondatra zibethicus, assembly GCA_004026605.1. Lineage (NCBI taxonomy): Eukaryota > Metazoa > Chordata > Mammalia > Rodentia > Cricetidae > Ondatra > Ondatra zibethicus. Next base: position 12,152 of record PVIU01027498.1, on the reverse strand, counting down.
GCTTGCCAACGGCAGGAAAACCACACTGGCTTCCCTGGTAAGGGTTGTTCAGGAAGTTGAAAACTTAAATGTACTTAAACCGTGTCCAGCAAATTTGGTGGAAGATAAAGAAGCAGGCTTCTGCTGTTGCCGAGATAATTAATACACACAGAGGCTGGAAGCATTAGGGAGCCCCCTCTTTACAGAAAGTAGCAACTGCTCTCAGCAGGGGGCGAGCCACCGGCAGCAGGAGGCCCATTGTCAAGCCTCTGGGTTTCCCAGGGGCAAAAGCCACCGCAGCTCCGGGGAGTGTGAGCTAGTAAGGATGGAGAGACCAGGGAAAAAAAGGAACTTGGGAGCTACTTAGGAGACTCGGTCGCACCTTTTGGATCTGTATAAATATGGCCCTTTACAGCCTGCCCCAGTGTCTTCCCATTTTCCACACGGGAACCTGAGCAGCGTCTCACCTGGTAGCGGCTGGCAGCCTCCTGCAGCGGTTCAGTGCGGTGGCTCTGGTGCTCAGGGCTAGTGTCACAGACCCAGCACAGCAACGTCTGGTCCTCCTCGCAGAAGCGGCTCAGGTCCTCGCCGTGCCTAGCGCACTGGCGCGTCCCTGGGTGTCCTGTACCCAATCCCAGTTGCCGCACGCTGTCCACCAGACTGGCCAGCTGCCGATTTGGCCTGAAGCTGGCGGGCCTGAAGGGACTCCTGCACTGGGGACAGGCGTAGACGCCGCCCTGAGCGCTGTCCGACTTCTCGCAAAACTCAGAGATGCACCGCAGGCAGAAGCTGTGGCCGCAATCCACACTTATGGGCTCCTGCAGAAAGTCCAGGCACACGGAGCACCGAGCCTCCTCCCGCAGCCGCTCCCCGGGTGCGGTGGCCATGGCCCTGGCCGGTGGCAGCAGCTCCTGCTGCCCTAGCGATCTGCACAGAAGGAAGGAAACCCACAAGGAGGAGTGCAGGCCTTTGGGGTGTTATCTCCTGGGCTGGGCCGGATCCAGCAGCCAAAAAGAACCACTCGTGGTGACAGCAACAAGTCTAGTGACTGTCACCTCCTAAGAAACCCAGCATTTCTTTTTCTATTTTTTCTATTCCTTCTTCCACTAGCGTTATTTGAGTTCTTTACTATAATGCAGCATTTACAGCATCCTAATTCACATTAGAGGTGATTGAAATTGCACTGTTTTGTGGTGTGGATGGAACCCAGGGCCTCAGACAAGCCAGGCAAGTTCTACCACTGAGGAGCATCCCCAGTACTCATTTGACCTTTTATTTTGAGACAGGGCTCTATCAAATTTGCCTACGCTGGTTTTGAGCTCACTCTGCCACCCAGTCTGACTTTGAATGCTCTGTCTTCCTAGCTCAGCTTCCCAAATAGTTGATGATAGAAGTACAGCAAGGCCAACTAAGCTGCCCTGCTGTTGGTTGTTTTATTTACTCTTTTGCTCTTTGAGGTGTCCACTACCCAGCTCCCAAATAAATACACACATGGAGGCTTAATTCTTACTTATAAATGCCCTGTGTTAGCTTGGCTTATTTCTCACCAGTTTTTCTTAACTTAAATTATCACATCTAGCATTTGCTTCTGGGCCTTTTCCTTTTCTTACTTCTGTAATCTGACTTTCACTCTTTCTCCGTGGCTGGCTGTATGGCTATATGGCTGGCCCCTTCTTTTCTCACTCCTTAATTAATCTCTTTTTTTCTTCTTCTATTTATTCTCTCTGCCTGACAACCCCTTCTACCCTTTCTCCTGCCTTGCTATTGGCTGTTCAGTTCTTTATTAGGCCAATCAGGTGTTTTAGACAGGCAAAATAATACAGCTTCACAGAGTTAAACAAATGCAGCATAAAAGAAGGCATCCCATCTTTGCATCATTAAACAAATGTTCTTCTGCAATGTTGTGGCATCCATCTTCAGCCTACAGGCCTAGAGTATCTGACAGACTTTTCAGTGAAGCAGGAAATTTGAAGGACTGTTCTACCTTGTTTTGGAAAAATTCAGCAGTCACTTTCCCATGGGTTCTGCATGTCCAGTCTGCACAGCACAGAGTCAAGCAGTCAAAACAAAAGCAGTTTCTTGCCCAAATGGCTAGTCTTGGGAAAGCAAACCCCTGTGGAGTTTCTTCAATGCCCATCATCCTTTTATGAAGTAAATTGGTGTTGCCAGGAGCAGATGTGTCTCATTGTCATGAAAACCCCTAAGTTAACAAAACATTTTAAATGCAATATTCTATAGATCTTTGAAGTGTTTGAAGACCATTTATCAATCTAAAATATATTTCTGTATGATCTAGAAGACATACCTAACACATCTATAAATTTGACTGTTATCAATGACTAACTACTAACCTGTGATTCTTGATTATCCTAAATAGTTTATAATAATAGCTTCCAAAAACTAGAACTTTGCCTTATATTTTTAAATGAACTACATAAGTATAATACCTTAAACAAGAGAGTGTGTATGTGTGTATACAGTGTAACAAGAAGAACTTTAAATTTGAATCAATATACTATATTCCCCTAAATGATAACAAACATCCATAACCCACCAAATAACCAAAAACCTCCCACATCCTTCTTGGGAATGTGGGTGTCGTGTTCTCCAAACTGCTTCCTGTAGCCTGTGGGTGAAGCATTTCTTAGGGTCCCTGAGAAAATTGAGATAATGTCCAGGTCCTGAGAAAACCAGCAGTAACATTTGTCAACATATATCACCTGTCAAGATTTAGGAGGTTTTCCCTGATCCAACCAAATTAACTTAGAAGGAATCCACAGCCTCTCATTTCCCATGGGAACAAAAGCAAAAATTCTTCTCCAGAGCACTTTTGGTTTCCATTTGACAAATACATTTTTTGACTTTCATTTTAAAGTTAAGGCATTCTTTAAATATTTAAGGCAGGTTTATTTCAACAGTCCTTTCAATCCCACGTCTCTTAGCAACTGTTATTAGCTTATCAGCATTCAAAATATTCAAAATCAGCACAATACTATACAGGATCTAGACTCCTGTGTGCTTCCATCTTATGTGGCTTTTAAAAATATTACTTTTAGTTTTTCTTTGAAGACTTTATTGTTTGTTAACTATTTCTTTCTATGACTGTCTGTGCCCATTTTCTTTCTTTTGTAAGCCTATGTACATTGTAAAACACACTGGAACCTGTTTAGAGGTTTTTTCCTGTCAGGACCTCCTATACTGAGTATCTCTAGTCTTTTTTGACCCCCATGAACAAACTTCAAACTGCTAAACTACACGACTTCACCTGCTCTTGGACCATGAAAGGCAAATCTAAAACTCGTGACCGGTCAGAGGTGTGACCAGGAACTGCGTTCAAACTTCCTAGAGCTCTAGCTTGCTGATGCTTGTACTGACACAGAACTTAGTTTTTTGTTCCTATTTAACAGGGCCTACCAGCAAGCAGAAACTCTTAAAGGAGCCATATCCTCTTTTTTTTTCTTTTTTTTTTTAAAGTTTTCTCAGGCACTATGGACATTCCAGCTCATGTTTGCACACCAAAATGTTGTTGGTTGTTTTTAACTCTTTTGGCTCTTTGGTGGGCTCCCAAAAACAAAGGAGCCAAAAGAGCAAAAAACAACCACGGTATTGCCCATCCTGCCAAAAAAACATTTAAAGCCCAGAAGATGGCTTAGTAGGCAAAGATACTCACCATCAAGCCTGATGACCCGAGTTTGATTCCCCCAGACTCACAATGTGAAAACATTCACTGACTCATCAAAGTTGTCTTCTGGCCTCCATGGATGTGCTGAGGCAGTGCCCCCCTTACACATACACATAAATGAACTCTAAATTTAAAATGATCAAAAGCTCACACTTTCCTGAAGCATGTGGGCTCGGGGTTAGCTCTCAAGGCTGTCAGCACATGATATTACACATGAAGTTGACTTGGGGTGGTCGGCCTCATATTAGAGCAAACTGAGAAATGAGCCTGCCTCATGCCACTGCCAGCCAGTGTGGAGCACACCTGCCCTCCTTCCTCCCACAACTTATTGCATGGCACCATGGGCATTTTCTGCTGTAATCACTATTTAAAAATCCTACACAAAATGCTTATATTTCTTTTCTTAATCTTTTTTCCCTCCAAACTTGAGATTTCCTACTTTGAGAACTAAACAACCACTTGAAGGGAAGATGTGTGGAAGGACATGCATGGTAATGACAGGGATGTGGCCCAGCATGGATGAGAACAATACAATGGCTGCCCTCCTGCCCAAGGAGGACAGAAGAGGGCATAGGATACCCTGAAGCTAGAGTTACAGGTGCTTGTGGGCCACCTGACTTGGGTGCCAGGAATGGAACTCATGCCCTCTGCAAGACCTCTTGACCACTGAGTCCTCTCTTCAGCCTCTGGGATGAACAAATCCAGGCCAGGAAAGCTGCCTCCTCTTGGGACCGAGTCACAACACATCCCCTATGAAACCACTTTACTCCAGGCCTCAGTCTCCCCCATTCAACAGGTACAGTGTGGTGGCTGGCATGCTTCTGCCATGTCCATCCATATGCCCCGTCCCCAGCATGCATGTATTCGTTGGGAGTCTAGAGTCTCAGAGGCAGTGCTGGGGACTAAGGCACAAGGAGAAGGCTGGAAATTGAACCCATCCCTCCAGAAACCCTGTACTCAGAATCAGGCAAACAAGGACATGTCCTGATCCTGTGGGAGTATAGCACAGGACTCTAGCATGAAGCTCCGGTGGTTGGACCTCAAAGTTCTCTGAACTAACAGGGGAAAGATGAGGACAAGCTGCCAACAGAAAGCCCCTGTTCCAGGCTGTGTGGCCCCAACGTGTCCCGGGCAGAAGGGCTGACCATTTCCAAATTATTAAGAAGTTTCCAGTAGCAGACAAGCTTGTAAGGAGCGGCCAGGCTGGTGATTCAGGACCTGGCAGAGCTTTATCATGAGATCAATCTTGGCTTGGAGCTTTGGTGGGGTAAAGGGTCAAAGTGCTCTTGGGGCCATGTATCTTGGAGTTAAGTGGATAATTAAAACAGATTCTTCAGAGCCAACTGCAGAAAACATTTAAGATGTGACATTATGGAAGAAAGGGGCAAAAGGCTTGGGGAGAGCAAAGTAGATCTTGATTACAGAATGAGTGATTTGGGGAAGACTGTGCCTGTGTCTTATACTGTCTTTCACCTCACAGCCAAGATTGATGGTGCTTAAGTCTCTCTCTCTCTCATTTCTTCAGAGTATTAAATGCTTAAAAGAGTTTACCATATAGTAATTATATGTAATTGAAGAAAAAATAAAAAATTGGAATACAAAGAGAAGCTATGTTAGTACTAGGAGGTTTCTTGCCAACTTCTTTTACCCCTGGAACATTACAGAATGATGGAAGCATATGGCTACTCAACAAATACCAGCAGAATAAATAAGAAAGTGGACCAACAGAATTAAGAGTCTATCACAGATGCTCTATAGGGGAGAGTTCAATCTGTGCTTTTCTACGGGGCACACAGATGTTCTTATGTCTCCATTGCTCAGACAGATGCTGCAGCATCATCCTAATCGACCAAATAGGGTACCATTTGCTCTGGGACCTCACTTGAAGCCAGACTTCCATACCTAGTAGGCTAATGTGAGGGACGATATGCTTTGGGTGGCAGTGAGGGTGGGCATCAGGGCAGGTGAGCTCTCTGCTGTTTTACAGTTACTGCACGTAAACTGGTTTCCCTCCAACATTTGTAGCTAGGACCGAGGACTATAGCATTACATTATTTTTTAAAAAACAAAATGTAAGCTATATTGTGTGTGTGTGTGTGTGTGCGTGCACGCGCGTGTGTGTGTAGACATATGTGTACCACGGCGCACATATCATACAGAGGTCAGAGGACAACTTGTAAGAGTCTTTCCACCATGTGTGTTTAGGGGCTCAAACCCAGGATATCGGGGTGACAGCAAGCACCTTTAGCCACTGAGCCACCTCACTGGCGCCAATGTTCCTGAAATGGCACAATATTCCATTATGGATACCAATCTAGATAAGTGGTGGACAGAAATGAGAGGAATTGTAGTATAAGAGCGATATGTGAGGACTGGAAGTGTTCCCGGAGGTTGCGTCTTGCCCGGGTCTCCGTCGTCCCGAGCGCTCGCCCGCGCGGTCCTGCCACGGCCTTCCCGCTGTCCGCACCATGGGCCTCAGCTGCGACTCCTCAGTGGGAGTTGAGTGGATTGCAGCCGTGACGTTTGCTGCTGGGACAGCTGCTCTTGGTTACCTGGCTTACAAAAAGTTCTATGTTAAAGATAATCGCACCAAAGCTATGGTGAACCTCCAGATCCAGAAAGACAACCCCAAGGTTGTGCACGCCTTCGACATGGAGGACCTGGGAGATAAGGCTGTGTACTGCCGCTGCTGGAGGTCCAAAAAGTTTCCGTTCTGTGATGGGGCTCACATAAAACATAACGAAGAGACTGGAGACAACGTGGGACCTCTGATCATCAAGAAAAAAGAAACTTAATGGACATTTTCAGTGCTGCACCCCAGAGTGTTGTGATGTCACCTGATCATTTAATTAGAATTAATTAATTAATGAGACACTCACTCTGTCTGATTGGCCTCCCTGGGTTCTAGATGTGGTTGGTACCTTGCAAATCGCAGCTTTTGTATTCATGGCTTTAGCCTTGCTGTTGGAGCATCGTGGTGCACATTTGTTGAAAGAGCATAAAAAAAGAAAGGCTAAACCAATCTCATGGTATATGGGTTACTTTGGTCTTGTAAGGATTCGTTCCTTTACAATAATGGTCTTAGAATATAGTTGTATCTGAGGTTAACGTATTAAATTATTCTCTACATCATGTACATGTACATTGTACTTGTAAATTTAAAGAAAAATCACCTTTTCAGATTACTTAGTTAACTTGGAAGGTGATGGAGGGTGATCAAGTTGCATTGATTTATTACAGGATAAGGGAAACCTGCCATGACCTTATCTGTCCTTGGCCAAGGTGATGGTGTGGGTTCAGCTTGTGTGTTTTAATGTTTTCAGTCAGAGTTAACTGAATGTTATTCTCCTTAAAATCGCCCAGGTCAACAATAAAGGGGCAACAACTTCCTAAAAAAAAAAAAAAAAACAAGAGCGATATGTGAAAAAGCTTCCCCGGCACTTTCTAGCTCTCTGGGGAAGAGAGGATCTAATTGGAATGTACACTTTCTCGAGGTCTTTTCTTTCTGATGGAGTACCTGCTCCCATGCAGCCCAGCTGTGCCTGGAGACCCACTCTGCCCTCCATGCTCCCTGCAGCCCCACAAGCTGGCTCATGGTCAGGCCGCCTGGGTGGATCCAAGTCTTATTTCAGCCTGCCTTTCTCTTCTCCATCTGGGTTCTGTCTTCTCTAACGTTGAATTAGTTCAGTGACATCTGTACCCCAAGTATCTTCTTCACTCCTTTGGGTCCTTGGTCTGATTTCCACTGCTTCAGAACATCATGGGTTCTTTTCAATATGCCATGCCGCCAGTGTTCCTCGGTTTCACCTTTGTACCACTAGAGGGAGCCACAGTCCAGGGCTCAACCCAGTCCCCTAGTCTGTGTGCTACTGGGCAGCTCGCCTTTCTCCCTCTGCCTCTCCCTCCCCACCTCTTTCTCCATCTCCCCCTCTTTTCCTCCCTCCCTTGCTTCTGCCTCCCTCTCTCCTCCTCTCCCTTTTCCTCCCTCTCCCTCTTCCCCATCTCTCAACCACTGAACTTAGGAGCAACAGCCACTGACTCAGCAAGTCCTTTCCTGCTTGTTCTACTTTTAAGACTTCAGTTTGTTTGCATTTAAGCAATTGTATCCTACATTTTTCTCCTAATTTTAAAAACTGTGACAGATGTACGTTACAAAATTTACAACTTTAAATGTACTTAAATTTTAATGTTTAAAATTTGAATTTTAAGTGTACAGTTTAAAATGTAAGTGTATATAGTTCAATGCCATGGAAAATATTTACAATGTATTGGTTTTCTCTAAAGCTTCTCCCCTCTTATCCAACAGAAGGAAGCTCCGTGCCCACTAAAAAATAAACTCCTCTCCCCACCCCACCATTCTTCCGGTGCTTATGATGACTATGGGTTACTTTGCATAAGGGGACCCAGATATTTGTCATTTTTGTGACTGAATAATCTCACTTAGCTCACACCCTCAGCCCTCATTCACAAAGTGACCTCCTGTGGTCTGTCCCACCCCTCCACCAACTAGTCCAAATAAAGAGCCCTTCATCACCCTTTCTGTTTTATAGAAACCAGGGGGAAAAAAAGTCCTTCCATCTAAAACACCTCCCCAACCAGGGCTTGGAGCAAGAGTGAATTCGGGAGAAACCTCGGAGGATGTTTGAATGTGGTGTCTCTGACAAGAGGCAACATTCTCTAAAGAAACAAGACAAAAATCAGCACCACAAAAGATCGCAGAGTACAATGTAAATTTATTTTTTGGCCTTTAGAAATAAAATTTCTTCAGAATTTTTGGTTGTGAAATTTATCTGGAAAGCAGATCTTCACAGAAGAATGAGGTGATAGGGAGCACCAGTCCAAGGAGCAGTACCCCCAAACTCCCCAGCTCCGTGTGGAGGAGGAGGCTCTCTCCATACACCTGATCCACCACTCTGATTTGGGGACTGATGTCTGGTCTCTGAGTATTTCTTACTGGCTCCAGACTGCTTGGCAGTCCTGGTATCTCCTGAAGAGCTGACATGCATTTGTGTTCTTGGTGGAGTGAGTTTCACTGCACTACTGCAGCATCTGAGATTCCCAGAATGTTCCTCAGAGTTCCACAGTGAAAGACAGCAGCTTCAAAGCTGACGTAGACCTGGGTTGGCACCCAGTGCTCCGCTAAGCCCTTCAAGGACCCTGGTGAGTTACCCAAGCCTTCCTGCCTCCACCCGCTGTGGCTTGCACATATGTATCATGGATACTAAACTGTACCAGCAGCTGCTCCCCAGACCTGGCTCCACAGGGGAGAAGAAAAGGAAGCCAGACCTTTGGGGAACACATCCAGTTGTCTGCAGGGTCTAATTGTCCTGAAGTTCTCTCCTCTCCATTGTGAATTCAACATGGGGTATTCAAAAGCTAGACTTTCTAATTATGTACTTATTGGCTCATGAAAACAATAACAAATTATCTGTTGATTTCAAGATGTGACTGTCTTGAAGGGACTAACTGTTGACTCCTAGATTAGGCAGTTTTCTTCTATGTCTCTTTAGTTTTAATTTAATCCATGGTTTACTTCATTTGCTTGATTTCAGTGAATAGTTCTAAATTGATAGCAGCCCTTTTGCCCTAGCCTGCCCTTGGAATACAAACAAATACTAATAGAACCACAGTGTCATCTATTACTCTGGAAGGTGCTGCATGGCAGTGTTGGAGACAGAAATACACCCACAATGCAGCAACGAGATTGAACTTTCACCGAATTCCTTACAGAAAAGACACAACAGGCAAATGCGCTGGAAGATAATTCTCCCAACAACCAATCTGATTCTGGATTTCCCAGACCTAGTCAGAAATAAGAACAATGTTGGTATGGGTTCTGAGACAGTCAGGGCTTTTAGGAAATTAATCTGACTTTTAGAAATATCTACTCCTCCGTCCTCAAACTGGCAAAGCCGTATTAAGATTTGGTCAACAGTGCTAATCTAATCTGTAAAACAAGAAAACACCGTTTTGTCTGTGAGATCATAGAATTACATTCTAGAAAACAGATTGGCTATATCTCCCATCTGTCAAATCAAATTCCTTGTATGGTTCTTCTGTAGTGTAGTCTTCCGGACAACTGAAAGCCTGGGTTGTAGAACATCCCTCCCTTTAAACCCAAACATACTTACCCAACGTTACCAACTGCTGATGCCATTTATAAATTTAAATATATAGCTGGGTGTGGTGGCACACAACTGTAATCCCAGCAGGTGGGAGTAGAAGGAGGCAGATCTCTGCGGGTGTGAGGGCAGCTTGGTCTGCATAGCAAGTTCCAGGTCAGTCTGGGATGCATAGTTAGACTCTGTTTAAAAAAGAAAGAAAGAAAGAAAGAAAGAAAGAAAGAAAGAAAGAAAGAAAGAAAGAAAGAAAGAAAGAAAGAGGGAGGGAGGAAGGAAAGAAGGAAGGAAGAAAAAAAGAAAAAGAAAGAAAATGTTGTAAATCAGTTCTTCTATGTGATGTTTATCTCTTTTTTTTTACATCAAATGAAATGCCTCTTCTTCATTTTCCTTTCACATAGTTCTGAACCCTCAGACCATTCTAATTATCTAGAAGCTGCTTGAGCTCAGCCTTGAGAAGTGAAAACCAGCAAGAGAGACCCCGCGCCCCCAACCTGAGTGCATGACACCAGCAGTGTTTTGTGACCAGGCCAGACAGGATTCTCCCACTGCCTGCATTTGGAGAGGAAAAGTTACATGTACAAACTCTGTATCCAGACACTATGGGTGGAACTCTTGGCACTGTAGGAAGTTTGCATGCCTGTGAACAAGTTCGCTTTCCAGTATTGGGATCAAATGCCAGAGACAATTGATTTAGTAAAGACATGTTTATTTTGACTCATAGGCTCCACTCCATGCCCATTGGCACGGTGGCTTTGATCTGTGATGGTAAAACAGATTAGAGGAACACTGGGGTAGGAACACAGGAGTTAGGCATTGTTAGAGCACATTAGAGGCTAGATATTATGTTACTAATCGTGTCAATGAGAACTCATGGTTGCAATCACTCCTTTTAACACTCATCTTTCTTTCTGGTGAGCTTAAGATGCGGGGACCAGGATGACTTGACTCCCTGACTGGCAGTTTATGGCCTTGTTTTGTTTTAATTTTGTATTAAACGTGTGTGTGTGTGTGTGTGTGTGTGTGTGTGTGTGTGTGTGTGTGTGTTTCTGTGCGTATACACATGCTGTGGTGGGCTTGTGAAGGCCAGAAGACAATTTGTGGAAGTTCTCTTCTTCTATCATATGGGGCCCAGGCATCAAACTCAGATCGGGATTAAGTAAGTCCCTTTACAAACTGTGGCGTCATCTCCAGCCTTCATAGCTGTTTTCCCACACACATAACCATCTGCTTCCTTCTTAGAGGTGATTGTGTGTCTTGCCCCAGGAAAGAAAAGCTCTGTGGTGGCCTGGCTGGACCTTGGCCATCAGCTCCTTGACATTCTCACTCTCTGTCACACCTCTGCCTGGGAGGCCTGATACTTGGAACTGTCATGTCCCAGGTTGCCTTTGGCTGGCTCTGGCTCATGGCTGGGCTGGGACTTTGTAAACCCCAGGACCCGCCAGCCTCTGCTTATCCAGCTGGTGTTGACCTGAACCAAAGCTCTGTTGGTTTGTTTCTGTAGCTGGCAGGGAAAATGAGTACATGACCAGCTTTTCAGGGTCCTTGATCTTAGGTCTGGATGGTATTTATCCCAAACTAGGAACAACTACGTGAGCCGCAGCTGACCTTGGGCCAGTCACCATGATTCCCACAATACCGTGGTGATTAATAATTATGAGTTTAACATTTTTCCCTCAAAAATATTTTTAAGGCCCCTAGGATAAACATTAACTGTGAAAGTAGAAAAAGAACCAAGATGGAAGTTATACTATAATCCAACAGTCAACCTCGTTTGTGGAGACACACAGGCAATCTCGAGGACCACAGCTGCTTGGCTTTGGAGCACAGAACCATGGGTATTTCAAAAGATGCGGATTTGTCTACATTTGATTTCCTCCTCTTGTCTACATTCCATTTCCTCCTCTCGACTTTTGTGAAAGCTATACACACAGCTCATACTATTTTGAAAATATTAGTTAAATGAAGCACTAATCAATTAATGGCAGCCCACACAACACAGTGTTGATGAACCTAATGCCTGAAAGGACCCCAGACATTCAGTAATGCATACTTGGTAGTTGAATGAATGAGTGATTTTTAAAATCTTAGGAAGTAGCTGGGGATGGTGGCACAAGCCTGTCGTCTCAACACTAGGGACGTGGAGGCAGCAGGAACAGGAGCTCAGGACCAGCCTGAGACCTTGGCTCAATAAAACCTTTTAATAGCTTCTTTTAAATTAAAATGTATACGTTTATTTTAACTAGAAATATTAGAAAATTAATATATGATACAGCTCTTCATCCAGTGGTTTTTGTTTCAAGCCCTGCTATGTTACAGATGAGTTTATGATCATCCCTTTTCCAATTCATCTTTGAAAATGCCAGCAAGTG
>PVIU01027497.1:0-20393 GCA_004026605.1 Ondatra zibethicus | reverse complement strand
CCGGCTGCTTCTTCATACTGGAACTGACTGAAGCGCCGGTGGAGGGCTTCCCAGGGTGTGTCACGCTCTTGAGGCTGAGGGTCCTGGTGGCACGATGAGGGGGCCTGCATGGCAGATTTCCTGGGTGCAGCCGTTGTGCCCCTTGGCTGGCTGCTTACAGCTTATCTTGGGCCTGAGGTCTCAGGTCTCAGCTGTTTTGTTGGATGTTCAACAGGGAAACCACCTACAACAGAGGAGGGGACTCAGTGACAAAGGAGACACAGCAGTGGTGACGAGAGGGTTCAATCATCATAAAAGCTTTACAAAGTGTCCACCCCTCCACAGACTCCATGGGCCTGTCCTTTCCCTAGGTTAGCCACTGGCCCTGTGTGTCTACTGAAGTGGGCATTAGGGGAAGCTGGAGGCTCTGTTCCTAGCCACATTCTCCCTGCTCCATGGGCTTCATTGAAGAGCCCTACCTGCTATTGGGAAGCTCTGCTCAGAGCAGTCCCATGGGCTATAGGCTGGGAACATCTAATGCTAACAAGCTTCCTGAAGAGGTTCGGGACTAGAGAAATGGCTCATGGGGTAAGAGCACTATCTGCTCTTCCAGAGGGCCTGGGTTTGAGTCTCGGTACCCACACAGTTCCCACGACCATCTATAATTTGGTTCTAGGAGGTCCAACACACTCATCTAGCCTCTGCAGACACAAGGCACACATGTGGTATATAGGCACATATACAGAAAACAATCTATATACATAAAGTAAGATATTAATAATAACACTTTTTTTAAAAGTGCAGGTCCTTCCAGGTGGTGGTGGTGCACGCCTTTAATCCCAGCACTCGGGAGGCAGAGGCAGGTGGATCTCTGTGAGTTCGAGACCAGCCTGGTGTACAAGAGCTAGTTCCAGGACAGGCTCCAAAGCCACAGAGAAACCCTGTCTCAAAAAAAAGTGCAGGTCCCTAGCCCCACTCCTCACATAATAATGATAATCATGCGTTTCTGAATACAAGGAGGTCGCCAAAAAAAAATGGGGAGGAACATCTACAATTTCCCTGAAAAATCCCTCTAGCTTTGATTCCCCCTTTAGTAGCCTTCAAACATTAGCCAGTGCTAGAGCTGGGCTATATCAGAACAGTCAACCTTTACTCCCTTGATCTTGTCATCACAGACTAAGTGCTACTGTATTAATGACTTCATGCCCACCCCTAGCACTTTCTTTCTGTAGTAGCCTTTCTAGTAGCTTTTCTAGAAGGAAAAAAATCACACTGTAAAATGTGATAGCATAGTGAATACCTCAGTAGTTCTTATTGAGGGATATATACTGAGTTCACACCACATCCTGTACCCAGTCCACTCTACACATCCTTCAGACAATAGTATTTTTTTCCTTGTGGTGGTGGGAAGTGAGGTGTGACTCTTAGAACCATTTAATTAAACTGCTCCAGGCCACAAAGAAATTGCAAGAGGGAAATAGTAATGAGGACTGAAGAATACCCAGTCTTCACTTAAAAAAATGCTCAACATCTTCAGCCATCAGAGAAATGTAAATCAAAACAACTCTGAGATTCCATCTTACACCTGTAAGAATGGTCAAGATCAAAAACACTGATGACAACTTATGCTGGAGAGGTTGTGGAGTAAAGGGAACACTTCTGCATTGCTGGTGGGAATGCAAGCTGGTACAACCCCTATGGATGTCAGTGTGGCGATTTCTCAGAAAATTAGGAAACAACCTTTCTCAAGACCCAGCAATACCACTCTTGGGTATATATCCAAAGTATGTTCAACCATGCCACAAGGACATATGATCAACTATGTTCATAGCACCATTGTTTGCCATAGCCAGAATCTGGAAGCAACCTAAATGCCCCTTGACTGAAGAATGGATAAGGAAAATGTGGTACATTTACATAATGAAGTACTACACAGCAGAAAAAAAAATGACATTTTGAAATTTGCAGGCAAATGGATGAAGCTAGAAAACATCACTTTGAGTGAGGTTACCCAAACCCAGAAAGACAATCACGTGTACTCACTCATAAGTGGTTTTTAAACATAAAGCAAAGAAAACCAGCCTACAATTCACAATCCCAGAGAACCTAGACAGCAATGAGAACCCTAAGAGAGACATACATGGATCTAATCTACATGGGAAGTAGAAAAAGACAAGATCTCCTGAGTAAATTGGAAGCATGGGGACGTTGGGAGAGGGTTTAAGGGAAGGGGAGTGGAGAAAAATGTTTAGCTCAATAAAATCAATAAATACACACACACATATATACAAAGAATACCCAGTCTTCTGTATTCGTGCATTTAATTGCTCTAGATTGCATGGAAACATTCTTCTCGTGATCTGTGGGGTCATGGACATGCTTACAGTCTCTGAAGCTTTTAGAACCTGGACCTACTATTATGATGTAGAACTTCCATCTCTGGCTGGATTTCCAGCTCTCCCCTTCCTCCCTCTATTACTCTGCCCCTAAGTCCCTCGGTTCCTCCCATCCTCCCTTCCTTTTACTGAAACAGCTCCTGTTCCTGACCTCTTCTCTAGAAGTCTGGTCATCAAAAAATCCTCAGGCCTCTCTCTCCTACCCCCAAACCATCGCCTCCACCCCATCTGTTCCATCACACTTCTATGCAAAGGTGAAGAGACACCTAGCCCTTGTGTAGGTGACTCAAACACCAATGTGACAGTCTACTGAAAGGGGCTCACAGATTAACCATGAAGCCACTGGTCATGATGAGCTTCTGCTGTTGCGAACTACACCAACCTCAGACTGAACATATTGTGGAGAAAACTGCATGTCTATTGAACATGGATAGAGCTCTTTCCAAATCATTATAGATAGCCAGTATAAGTTATAATGAGCATTTCTACTGCATTTACACTGTATTAATGATTATGAGTCATCTAGATATTATTTATAGTTTTTTAAATTAACATACAAGATATTAGATATTATATCATTATCAAACAAAGTCTGTTTTAGTGATTCATCTTTCCCCAACTCCCTGCTCAGTGCTCCCCCTAATAGCCTCTCTTCTCATAGCCTCCCCCTTTACAGTCCTGTTTCATGTCCTGTGTATCTTTCCTCATCATCTATTATTAACCCCCTTGGTCTCCTTTGTAGAGTTTTGGGCATTTCTACATTTAAAACTGTTTGTATATACTATATACATATCATGTATATAAACAGTGCATTCATAAATATACTGTAGTCCCCATAGGAGTAAGAACATGGGGCTTCTGCTTAAGTTTGGCTCACCTAAATTAATATCATACTTTCCAGATCCATCCATTTTCCTGAAATTTTCATGATTTTATTTTCTTTACAGTTTAATAAAATTCCGTCATGCATATGGACCACATTTTCATATTGCTTCTTTAGTCACTAAAGCAATGAAATGGAACCAGACTAGATGTCCATAACAAACAGATGAGTAATGTACATCTAGACATAATTCAAAGGAAATGTGATGATGTGTATAACTCGTATTCAACTCTAGGTCATTTTCCCTGAGGGTACTGAATCTGAAAGAACTACAGTATCCCAGAGCACAGATGAGAAAATCCTCCCCAGAACCCAAAGAAGCTTCTAGTTTCCTTGACCTAGGCAAAGCTTCAGAATGGAACCCTGTGGGCTTGGTTCACCCAAAATATGAAAATGTGACATGTATACACGATGGAATTTTATTCAACTGTAAAGAAAATGAAGTCAGGGAAATGGATGAATCTGGAAAGTATATTAATTGAGGTTACAGAAACTGCATGTTTTTCCTCCCATGGAAACCCTAGACTATAGTGTATTTATGTATACACTAAATATCTACATATAATATATAGATATTCTATATGAACAGATTAAAGTGAAAACTTATTTATTACATCAGTAATCTACTTAGTAAAGCTAAGCCAATGCATCACAGAGATTGGAGTGAAGCGCTCCAACAACCAGGGGAAACAGACTAGCAGGTTTTGTCACACTTTTGAAATAAGTTTAATTAATATTTATAAGAGAAGTGTTAGAAATCCCAGATCCCTTAGAATCAAAGCAGAGAATGCTGCAAGGAAGCCCTGTCCCTAGTTCTGCAGTGGCCAGCACGAGTAAGCACAGCTCCCTGTGATCCTAGGTCCAAGGCAACGTGACCAATTAGAGCCACATGTTAATCAGTACCATCTTTCCTCTTATCTGGTCAATATGACCATCTCATACCAAACTGAAAAACCTTACTTCTCATCTCTTGTGTTCCCTACATGTCCACTTATTATTATTAATTGCATGTGATGTATATGTGAGAGTATGGGTGACCATGTGGATGGCATTGAGGAGGCCAGAGGAGGACTTTCAGGGGTCATAGAGATTATTCTCCTCTACCGTTGGTTCTAGGGATGGAACCAGGCACATTAGGCTTACACAGAAAGTGCTTTTACCTCCTGAGCCATCTAGTCCTACCATGAGCATTTGAAACCTAATGCTCATTTTAACTCACGCCGTTTGTTTATACTATGACATTGTCTGCCTTCAAGTTTTATCAACTGACTAAATTAACCCTCTCATCCCAACCCCACAACAAACAATGCCGTCCCTGTTCCAACCACGTCCCCAGCTCCGAGGGCTAAGCACATCATCCACCTGGCCTCCAACCTTCTGGTGGCTATGGAATCTTTAGTGATTCTAAATGCTTCTCTCTGCTACACGTCTTTTCTAACCCCTCTGCCTTACCCTTCCTAGGGACTGTCGGGAACCTGCTGTGAACCATTCTCTTCATCTTGTACTTAGGCACTTCTTGAACCGGGACCACCAAGGGTTAGCATCTTCCCTCACTGGCTCCAAGATCTGACTGAATTGCTGTCTCCTTTTGTCCTTTCTTGCCACCCAGGCACCAGTGCCAAAGAAGCTAGTTTTATAGGCCCTTTTCAGAAAAGAGCCTTCCTCTTGTCACACTAGCAAAGGGCTCAGTGTCCCCAAGGCTGCAGAGGATCTGGCAGAATGTTGCCTTTGGCAACTAGCACAGACTGATGGTTGTTTTCCACAAGAAAGCCTGTTCAGGGTCCAAGCTGGCCGACAAACATCACCTCAGCCTGCAAGTGTTAGGTGAGAGATAAACAGGAGACCACCCCCACCCCCACCTCTTCCCCAACCCCCACCTCCACCCCCAACCACTATGTTTCCTGCTCTACTTTGTGCTCTCTTCGGGTAATTATGAAAGTAGCAGATGTCTGTCTCTCTGAAATCCCTGTCCCCACTTGAGAGTCTAGGACTCACTCTTCGGTGTTCTCCCGATGACTGTCACAAAGGAGTTGCTCTCATTCAGTCTCCAGTGCAGATTTCACAGTCCTCAGCCACAGCTACCTGTTTTCTGTTTTCTCACAGGGTTTCCCTGTGTAGCCCTGGCTGTCCTGGAACTCACTCTGTAGAGCAGGCTGTCCACAAACTCACAGAGATTCGCCTGTCTCTGCCTCCTGAGTGCTGCAAATAAAGGCGTGTGCTACCACTGCCTGGCCACATTTACGTTTTGAAGCTCTGAGCAAGGATACCTTTAAGGTACCTTTGGCACACACAGCTTAAGAAGCAGACTTTGATGCTTCAGGGTGGGGAGGTCCTAGTAGTTGTCTTGTGATCAGGTCAGGGGTAGTGAGGTCAAGTAAAGACCAGGTCACCCAGACAATACTGCACAGAGTGCAGATGGCTTCCTTTATATTGGAATAGGATACAGAAAGCACAAAGACTGGATATTTAACCACTAATGTGCTATTAAGGCAGAATAATCTCAATACTCAGGAGGCAGAGGCAGGCAGGACTCTATGAGTTGGAGACTATCCTGGATCTATAGTGAGTTCTAGGCCACCTGAAGCTAAATAGTGAGACATTGTCTCTGTTAGGTCTCTTAACTCTTTGTGAGCACTCATGTTCTTCTTTTATTTCTTTTTTCATTCAGTATCCAAAAAAAGGACAGGGGCTAGTTGTAAAATTAAAATCAAAATCAAAGTTTAAGCTTGCTGATAAACTTCTCTATGTGACAAAAAAAAAGCACTCAAAAGACAGAGGCAGGCGGATCTCTGTGAGTTTGAGGCCAGCCTGGTCTACAAGAGCTAGTTCCAGGACAGGAGGACAGGCACCAAAGCTACACAGAGAAATCCTGTCTCAAAAAAAAACCTTTCTTCAGTGTGTCCCATGCTCCCCAACTCATCTCAAAATATTATACAAGTATATGAACATTAAATAATATACTGGAATAAGTGTATATTTCTTAATAAATCGAGGCAAAAATTTAAAAATTCTAAAAACCAAACGAAAATGAAAGCACCTAAATCATAAAACAGTCCCAAGAAGATGATCATTGATAGTTATGAGTGCTTATGTCAAAATAAGACAGCATTTAAATATATGAGTTAATAATGCACCACAAGGAAAACAGGAATAAGGCTAATGCAAAAGCAGTATCTGGAAATAAATAATAAGGATTATGGTAGCAATGAAATGTACACCTAATAGAACATACTAAGAGCCGGATGATGGTGGCACACTCCTTTAATCCCAGCACCTAGGAGGCAGAGGCAGGTGGATCTCTGTGGGTTTGAGGCCAGCCTGATCTACAGAGCGAGTTCCAGGACAGCCAGGCTACACAAAGAAACCCTATCTCAAAAAACAAAAAGAAAACCCCAAAAACCAAAAGCAGAACAATACAAAGAAAGAATAAAAGAAAAAGTTGGCTCATTACAATGTTTCACAAACCCTTAACCAAAAAATTATATATTATAGCAAGAAATAATAAAATTGGAAATTAAGTTTGGGAAATTAAGTCACTCAGTGAGAGAGTCCCTCTAAATTTAAAAAATCCTCCCCCCAAAAGGATGGGGATATAGTTCAGTGGCTGCATGCTTTCTCAGCAAGTACAAAGCTCTGGGTTGCCTCAGTAGTACCACAAATAGAGGTTAAAAATTGAGATGAAGAAGAGGATGGCATAGCAGATACCAATTCACAGGCTCATTAGGAGATATTTTGAAAAAACGTATTTTCAAAAACTAGAGACTCTAGAAGACATTGATAAGTTCCTAGATACATGTGAGCTGTCAAAATTAAATCAAAAGGATGCACTTCAACAGAAGCAATAAAGAAACTCTCAGGAAACCAAAACAATTTCTAAGTTGGTTTCTCTATGTTCTGTGACCAAAGTGTGTAGTATCTTAACAATAACTCTTGTGGAGAACCATGGTGTGGTCTGGGAGGAGTTGTCAGGAGGAAGTAGGGGTGAGCATGATCAAAATATATTGTATATACCTTTGAAGATCTCAAATAAAAATGTGTGTGTGTGTGTGTGTGTTTAAGCCCAAAACCAGACGGATTCACTATCAATACCTACTAAGCCTCTAAAGAAATAATGCCAATGCTCCTCAAATCATTCCAAAAACTAGAAAAGGAAGGAACACTACAAAACACATTTTATGAAGCTGGTATGACTCTGATACCAAAAATCAGAGGAAGCAGCAAAATCTAGACCAACTCTCCAAATGAACACAAATGCAAAAACAATCTACAAAATACTTAATAATCAACTTCACAACATATTCAAAATGACTCTGTCTCATGAACAAGTTTGCCTCATCCCAGGGATGCAAAACAACACACTTACAAGAGCAAAGATACCAGGGACAGCAATTCTATGAGCATCTGAATAGCTGAAGCTCTGGGAAAAACTGAAGAAACCACATCTCTATATAAAATCAAGAAACAAGTTTATCTACTCTTTCCAGGAATGACTGAGTACAGCTGATAGAGGGAAACTGCTGTGACTTTGAAGCCAGACTGGGCTACATGGTGAATGTCAAGCCACCCTCGTCTCAAAAATAATAAAATAAAATACCTAAAATAAACCTAACTAAGTGGCTGGAGAGACGGCTCAGAGGTTAAGAGCATTGCCTGCTCTCCCAAAGATCCTGAGTTCAATTCCCAGCAACCACATGGTGGCTCACAACCATCTGTAATGGGGTCTGGTGCCCTCTTCTGGGGTGTGGGCATACACACAGACCGAATATTGTATACATAATAAATAAATAAATATTTAAAAAAATAAACCTAGCTAAGGAGATGAAAACTTTAAAACACTGCAGAAAGCAATTAGACATATGAAAATGGGAATCCTTTCACACATTCTTAGATTAGAAGGTTATCATTGGGAAAAATGGCACTATTGTCAAAAGTAGTCTACAGGTTTTATATAATCCCCATCAAAAATTCCAATGACATTCTTCATAGAGCTAGAAAAAAAACTCATAAAATTCATATGTAAACACTGAAGATTCCTGATTTGCCAAAGCAGTCCTAAATAGAAAAGCACTACACTGTTTAAAATTCCAATAAAGAGCCAGGTGGTGGCAGTGCATGCCAGTGGATCTCCTTGAGTTCAAAGCTAGCTGGCTCTACAGAGTGAGTTCCAGGACAGCCAGGGCTGTTACACAGAGAAACCCTGCCTAAAAAAAATCCACTGAAGAACTACAGTAAGCAATATAGCATTGTGCTAGCACAAAAAAGGAAAATGTGTGCAACAGAATAGAGGATACAGAGACAAACCACACAGTTACAGCCACCCGAGTTTTGACAAAGCAGTCAAAACCATGCACTAGAGAAAAAGACAACCTCTTCAAGATATGATAATAAAACTGGGAATGTTGGTGTATGTAATTCCAGTACTTTGGGAGGTGGAGGCAGGAGGATCAGGGGTTCAAGATTATCCTTCCCCACATAGCCTGTCTCAAAAAAACAAAACTGAAAACAGAAAAGAAAAGTAACAATCAAAACAGAAAAATAAATGGTTCTAGGACAAAATGGGTGTTTATATTTAGCCGAACAAAACTACAACTGTGTCCCTGATGCTGCCCAAAATTCGTTTTAAAACAGATCAACGACCTTAAAATGACACTTGAACCTCAAACTGCTAGACAAAAATAAAATTAAAATATCCCAATTTGAGCACAAGCAAGGAACTTCTGAAAAGTACCCCAAATAGCATCTTATTTTATTTTTATTCAGCTATAAAGAATAAAAAATTCAGTAAACCGGGTGGAACTGGAGATCACAGTGTTCAGAGAATAAGGCCAGTTCCTTACTGTCTCCAATCTGAGGGAACTTGAACTACAGTCACAGATAGCCCAGAAAATAGCTTCAAGAATTGACAAATGCACATTAAAAGACTTCAGCACACCAAAGCAAAGGAGTGGCAGAATAGCGTGAAAAGACAGCATGTGTAAGAGAAAAAAACAAAAAAACAAAAATGAAAAACCTTGCCAACTGCATTTATGACAAGAGATTAATATGCAGAATCTATAAAGAATCCCAAAACTTGGGCTGCAGAGATGGATCAGAGGTTAAGAGTGCCGGCTGCTCTTCCAGAGGTCCTGAGTTCAATTCCCAGCAACCACATGGTGGCTCACAATCATCTGTAATGAGATCTGGTTCCTCTTTTGGTGTGTATATGTTAACAGAACATTGTATGCATAATAAATAAATACATAAAATAAATAAATAAAAAATAAAAAAAAGAATCCCAAAACTTAAGGACAGTAATGCACTCAATGAATGGATTAATGAACTGAATAGGTAATACTCAAAACAAGACATATAAATCACCAAGAAATACATGAAAAAGTTCAGTATCCTTAGCTATCAGGGGAGAAAACTGAAGCTGCATTAAGATTCCATCTAAGACCGGTCAGTCAGGATGATTAACGTGAAACAAATAACAATAACCATTATATTTTGCTAGAAGAAAACTAAACTAGTACCTGCCTGTGGTGGAACACACTTCTAATCCCGGCACTCGGGAGGAGGAATCTCTGTGAGTTTGAAGTCGGGCCAGCCTGAGCTACATGGAAAAAACTCTGTCTTGAAAAAAACAAAAATTAATTAATTAATTAATTTAAAAAGAAAGAAAACATTATATGGCCGCTACAGAAATTGCTCTTTTGGAGGTTAAATTTAAAAAAAAAAAAAGAAACCAAAAGGTAATAATAATAAAAGCTAAAACTATAAAACTGCTGTGTGAAACAAGTATATCAGTGAATTTATATATAAATTTTCTTCATTATTTATATATATTTCACAAGTAGTGTAAGGCAACTTAAATTACTGTCACACATTAATCAGCCGGTCCTTCCTCTTATTTGGTCAGCTTGGCTATCTCGTACCCAGTTCTTATTTTCAATTGCCTTATGTTCCTAATCTAGCCATGTATTTTAATGTTTTTTGTTGTGGTGGTGGTGGTGTCCTTATGCCTGTGGAGATCAGAGGACATCTTTGGCAAGTCAATTAGTTCTTTCCTCCTACCATGGGTTCCAGGGACAGAACTCATCATGTCAGGCCATCCTAGAAGCCGCTTTTTCTCTATAGGACTACCTCATCCTACCCAGACCTTGAAATTCTAGTCATAAACTCCATAAGTTCCATACTTGGTTTGAATCACAGTTTGCTTTTAATTCAACGTCATACCACCCGCCCGCCAGCCTACCAGGCTCATTCACTGACTAAAACGAGTCCACTATCATCTCCACACCAAGCAATACTTCCGGTCTCTGTTCCTGTCCTAATTCCTGGGATCAAGTGCACCTACCATACACAATCCTCAGCCTGTGGGGGCGCCACCCCTAACAACCTCCATACTCATCTTCTGTCAGGGACCGGTGCATCTCTCCTCACATCTGTCTCCTCACTGCAGGCACCTCAGGAACCGAGACGATGGGGGGGGGGCGCTACTCTAATTGTTCCTAGACCTGACTGGTGGCCCCCTTGCGACACCTTGCGCCCTGGAGCACCACAGCTCTTCAGACCGGCCCCGCACAAGCTGGCCTCAGTTAATCCTGAGGCAAAATAGCTAGGTTTTCAGACCTTCTCTAAGAAAGGAACATCTCACCAGTCTACTAGTGAAGAGGTCGAGTTCCAGAGCTAAAAAAAATCTGGTTGCTTGCAGCCTTTGGCAAGTCACACAGTCAAACAGTTCTTTTGCGAAAGTCCGAGCCTGTTGAGGGTTAGGGTACAGCAGAGACTACCACCTCAGCCTCCTCAGATAAGGATCCAGCCCCTCAGGGATACAAAGGAGTCCCTCGCCCCACCACCCCTATCTCGCTACCTTGTACTCACTTGTCAGTGACTGTCACGACTGGCCGGGCTCGAGTTCTATGTGGCTTCTTCAGCTTCTCTTGCCTTTTGAAGCTAAGAGACAGCGCGCGCGCGCAAGCGCGCGAAGCCTACGGTTAAGCGGCAACCTTTGCGCATGCGTCTTAGGAAACGTTCAGAACCCGTGGTAGAAGAGCCCTTGGGAATGTCCAATGAACAAGACTGGGCTAGTGGGGTCAACAAGAGGTCAAAACCGGTCATTCTGTATCTCAAACTGCTGGTGTTTTCCTCATGACAGGACCAAGGTACTGACGCAGGGGCCTCAGCGAAACCTTTGAATAGTTTTCAACTAATTTGTGTTTTAGTATCATATTCTTAAAATATTCTTTAACTTGCTAGCATCTTCAAAAGTGGCTATCCTGAATCATAATAGACTTTGGCACACAGAGTGAGAAGACAGCATATCCTTGTTAGTCCCTAGGGAGGAGAAGTGGACAAAATTCTTTAAACCCCTGAGCCCTGGATATCACCTGAAGATAAGGAGGCAAGACAAATATCTTTCAACCCTGGGCATTACAAGAACCGAGCCCCTATTCCTTCAACTTGGCCTTAATATGGTCATGGGAGGGTTGGCTAGCTGAGATGCTGACTGCATCAACAGATGGAAAAGGTCTAAGGAGCCTGTAGGCATCTTATGGAGGAGTAGTGACCAGCAATTGCAATCACTGCTTGCCTTCTATGGAGGATGAGCGTATCTAACTTTTTCTGGAATAAAATCCCCTATGTTGAATACTCTTATGAAATAGGAGTTTGAATATAATCTGTGCACACACTTATGTATACTTTAAATTAAGCTAGATTAATTACATAGTATTTCTGCTGTATATCATGCAAGATTTATTTCATCATAAATATTTAGGTACTTTCAAATACAATTATCAGTGGATTTAAAAAACACAGGCAAACATTGTAAGTATAGAATTCACAACAAAAAACTTTATTATAGCTATCTGTGATGTAAATAATTTGTGTGTAAAAAATAAAAATGTACCTTCTGAACACTATTTAAAAGGATAATACATAACTCTTCTGTTCCAAACATACAGTAAATATTTTCTAAGAAAAATAAAAAACATATCAAAGAAACTTTTAGCCAGGGAGTAGTAGCACATACTTTTAATACCAGCACTCAGGAGGCAGAGGCAAGAGGATACCTGTGAATTTGAAACCAGCCTGATCTACAGAGTGCATTCCAAGACATTCAGAGAAACCCTGTCTTGAAAATCAAAACAAACAAACAAAAAAGTTTAATGATATTTTAAGCTATTTTCCTTTCCCTACAAGTAGAGGAATACTGTTTCTAGATCAGTGCTTCTCAACCTTCCTAATGCTGTGACCCTTTAATACAGCCCCAACCATAAAAATATTTTTGTTAGTACTTCCTGTCATTTTGCTACTGTTATGAATCGTAATGTGTTTCCTATGCTCTCAGACGACTCCTGTGAAAGGGTCATTCAAGCCTCCTCCCCAGTAGGGTCACACCCCATACATAGGTTGAGAACCACTGGTCTATAATTTTTTTCATTTTTCCCCAGCATAATATGTTTATTGATTATTTTGAAATTTCACAGTATGCACCCTGATCACAATTCCTAGTCATCCCAGGTCTGTTTCTCACCCTTATGACTTCCCCCGTCCCCATAAAAAGAAGGGAAAAAGTTCAATTTGTGTTGTTCATATACTCACTGGAGCATGGCCAAACTCCGAGGGCCATTCCCTTAAAGAAAACTGAGTCCTACCTCCCCACCCTCTGCCAGAAGCCATCAGTTACTGAAAGCTACAGTTCAGCATCCTTATTACAATTTTTTGGAGTTCTCTTCAATGACTTTCATTCTAGGCTGTTTCTTCTGGCGGTAGGGATTGTCACAAAAGCCTTCTATGTCCCTCTTTCTCGACCGTGAGTGTGTAGTCATCAATACCATTGCAAAAGTAGCTTCCCTACCCTTGGCAGTGAGCAGGAACATGGACCAGGAATATCTACATGGCCTCCAACATTGGCATGAGCCTCAGGCCTCAGCATGGTCTCCAGTGGTGGCACAGACCATGGACATTAGTACAGGTCAAGGACAACAATGCGGCCTCTGGAAGCCATGGACTCAGTGGCATCATAGGCCAAGGACATCAACATGGCATCTGGGTCAACACAGGTCACAGATCCAATACGGTCCCTGGCAGCAGCTCAGTCCATGACATCAGCACAGGTTCAGACAGCAGCACAGACCATGGGCAGATGCACGTCCTTCAGTGGGAACAAGGGTCACAGACATTAACACAAGCCCTGGCTGAGGTAGGGCTATGGACCCAGACATGGCCCTTGGCAGTATAATAAACCACAGACGTCAACACAGGCCACTTCATCAACCTGGCCCCCAGCAGCAGCATGATTAGGTATTTTTGAATTGTGTGACAAACAATGGGTTCCATTGTGACATTTTAATACATTTTCATTGTTGATGCTTTGTTCATTTTCATTAGTCTTCCTAGCTCTTTCTTCCTCTTGTTTTCCCCTTATCCCCTCCAAATAGTCCTTTTCCTTTCATTTATGTTTGCATATGAGAGAAAACATGCTATTTTTGTGTTTAGTTATTCCTACTTTATACCTAACTGCTTCTCCCAAAGGAGATAGGAGCTTGGCCAGTGAGTTAAGAAATCCAGTGGTCCTACTCAAAAGATCACTGGGAGAAGTTAATGTATTTCCACATCTGACTGTGATAAATCAGTAAAAAAGAATCAGGTTTGTAATGAGGATTAACGTTTCCTTTACAATAGGAAGATTCAGAAGGCACTGTTTAAGTGTTGAAAATATTACCGTGCATTCAGTAAAATGTTGATCAGTATATTACAGTGATAATGGCCTTCACAAATCTTACTTGAGCTCAGTAAAATAGTAATTACACTTCAAATTTCCCTTTTTGTTTTAGTATTTGTTTTTTTTACTAGCTGAATATTCCATGAAGTCAGGTACCTGATACATCCATGTCCACACTGTGATCATCCTAAAATCTCAGCATATGGGTAAAGTGATTTGTTTCTATCCTGCCCATCATGACTAGCAATTTATCATTCCGTTACTGATCATTTTCTTCCCCAGAATTTTATTGGTCATGTGAGGAAATCTAATAACTATATTCCTTGCCAAAGTTCACTTACTTACTAAAAAGAAAAGACTTCTGACACACACAGTTCATTTCTAACCAATGAAATTTATTTGGTATTAGGATGTTGTGTGAACAACAATTAGAAATGAAATTTGACTGTGGGAAGTTACAGGAAGAATGAATGAAGTGGCCACAAGGCTTCCTTTTATGGGTAAAAGTCAGATAACAGATAGTAAACCTGACAATAAGGCTAGTCAGAAATATATATGTATGGCCATTGTGAATAACATGTAGAGCAAGCTGTCTCATCAGAGGCCCGCTATCTCTGCTGTAATTGATGTTCAGTAGATTCTGGGTCTGGATATGTCCATACTGCAACTCAGAGTTTGGCCAATGTGTCAAGTAGAATGGGAATCAGTGATGGAGTGGAAGGACCTTTTGGTTAAACCCAGAATGAGGCTGGGCAGTGGTGGTGAACACCTTTAATCCCAGCACTTGGGAGGCAGAGGCAGGTGGATCTCTGTGAGTTCGAGGCCAGCCTGGACTACAGAGTAAGTTCCAAGACAGCCAGGACTGTTACACGGAGAAACCCTGTCTCAGAAAAACAAAAAATCCAAAGTGAGGAAAGGTAGGGTTTACCACAATTGATTATACTTTTCTGCAATCATTATTCTCATTTCTTATCCTATGTCTACATTAGCAGCACATGCGGAGGAAATAGGGCGATGGATAGCACTAGCCTTATCACCTTGGATTCCCCGAAATGCCCTTCTGGATAACTGCGCCAACAAGATGGTGCTGTAAGTGTGGATGAAATAGAAAGCACTCAGCTCCATCATCACGGGGAACACTTTCCACTATCCCTGTAGAAATGTTGCAGGAATCAAACCTTTTTAGTCCTTCTTCAACGTTACTTCCATGGGTAATGAAGAGCCTGAATTTTAATACAATTGTTTGGTAGTAAGGCAAAATAAATGTTAAATATGATCTTTTTGGAAGCATCCCTGTGACTGTTGCTGGAAGCATAAACCCACTTTAAAGAAGATGCTGAGACTTGGAGAAAGGTGGCTCAGCAGTTAAGAACACACACTGCTCTTATAGAAGATCCAAGTTTGGGTCTCAGCACCCAAGTTAGGCAACTGACGAGAGCTTGTAACTCCCATTCCAGGGGATCTGAAGCCATCTGCTGACCTCCACAGACACCACACACATATGCATGTGAACACACACACACTCATACATGCTTTAAAAAACAAAATAAGAGCTGGGTGGTGGCGGCTCATGACTTTAATCCCAGCACTCAGGAGGCAGAGGCAGGAGGATCTCTGTGAGTTCGAGGCCAGCCTGGTCTACAAGAGCTAGTTCCAAAACAGGCTCCAAGCTACAGACAGGTCTTGACAAACCAAAGTAAATAGATAGGTAGATAGATAGATGGAGGATGGATGGATGGATGGATGGATAGGTAGGTAGGTAGGTAGGTAGGTAGATAGATAGATATTTTTTAAAAAGAAGTGTTGACTATTCAAAACCACACTAAAGATGGCTCTTAGTTATAGAGGAAACAGCACTGCATATTGCGTTGATTATCCTTGTTTTCCATAGCCAGGAGTGAACTGTTCACTGCCAGTGGCCTGGTTTCTATGGAGACAAAGCATTTTATCTCTAACATTGAGTCTCCTTACACCAGACCTAATGTTTAATTGTTTACAAACCTTCCTTCCCTAACACCTACTCCATTTGTTCAATTTAGTGCTTATCTAGGGCCCATCTTCCCTTCCCTTCCCTTTATGATGTGCTGGGTCCAGCACAGTGCGTCCACAGTGAAATGTTCAATAGACATTTCCAGAATCTCTTCTGGGGAGTGCTAGAGTGAGTCACAATGAGGGAAGAAAGGACTGCAAAAGTTGGGCTTTTTGAGGTGTGCGTTTTTCTACTAATCTATCAACAAACAAAATAGGTGATACATTAGTAAGCTCAATAATTGACTCAAGTAGAAATAGTACTTACTTGTGGCTGTTTTTCTTTTCTAATCACTCAGTCTCTAAGAATGAACTTACTTTGCCTGTCATTAGAAACTCGGTTGCTTAAAACAAAATGGAGCTGTTTTGCACATTAGCTTCCTTGGGTTACATTGTGGGGGAGGTACAGCTCATTTTTATACAATATTTAGCAGAAAAACACAGAGCCCCTTGCAAGAAGGAACTTGCCCATGGAGAAGGTTCTTACAATGTTGAACTTGTTTGTTCAATGGGAAACTCCTTGCTTCCCATTAAGAGAGCATGTACTCTGGTGGATTCAGGTGAATGTATCCTAGGAAGAATGCTATTTCTTTTTCTTTTCTTTTCTTCCTTCTTTCCTTCCTTCTTTTCTTCCTTCTTTCCTTCCTTTCTTTCTTTTTTGATTTCATTTTGTTTTTTGAGACAGGGTTTCTCAGTGTTGTCCTAAATGGCCTAGAACTCGCTCTGTAGACCAGGCTAGCCTCAAACTCACAGAGATCCACCTGTCTCTGCTTCCCGAGTGCTGGGGTTAAAGGCGTGTGCCACCACCGCTCAGCCTGGAAGAACACTATTTCAAAGTTTCAGCATCATTGAAAAGTGACAGTGAGTATACTCAAATTCCAGGAATCATAATTCCTCCTTAAACCCAGGATCTAATAAACAGCATTCAGTTTGGCTTTGCCTTAGAAGTGTAGTGACCCCCCCCCCATCTATTAGTTCCTGCTCAGTTTTCTAATAAAGGGAGACAGTAGGAGTGAATTTATTGAGCTTAGGACTTCACTCAGTGGTCCAGTCCACAGATTCTTACTAATGTCATGTTATTTACCCCACAACATTCTAAGCACTATAGTAAAGCACATAGCCTCAGGCCCCTGGGGAATGGAACTTCTGGCACTGCGTGCTTGGGCTTGCTGAACCCAGGAGCATCTTGTCCTATGAGATGAACAGTGAGAAGTAAATAGCCCTGGAAGCTCCAGGCACTTGTAAAAGCTGACATTCCTATGAAGCCTCCTGTTTGTGGGAATCGGAGAAAACTACCCATATAGTTGGGAAAAATGTGTGGGCCAGGTAACTTCCCACCTGCCTGAGCTGATGTGAAAATGGTTCTTTGGAAGCAACAGCGAATGTTGCCAGCCCAATCATCTGTGATTCAAATCTATTTGGCAGATTTCTTCCCGGGCCTGAGGGGGAACAGCATTTAGAGGGTAGATGAGGTTTTTTTCAACTCTTCCAACACCAAAGCCCACAATCTGTTTGCTTTCATAGACTGGACACAATAGAGCTTAACTTGAGCATTTTGGGTCAAGAATTCACAGGCCAACTGTGAGGCTTTTACCATAATTTGAGATGCAGGATCCTTACCATCATTTCATGTTCAAGCAGAGTGTCACACTGCTCTTCCTAAATGACACATGGATTCACAGAGCAGAAAGTTGTTTTGTGGGCTACAAACAAGAAAAAAAAATGTGGCCTGAAATTTCCGGGCCCTGCTACCACAAAGGCCTCAGTAATCGAAAGTAGTTTCCAATTGGCATATTGGAAATGTGTGCTGATGAGCAGGCATAGCAGGTGCTCCTGTGTTCACTTAATTGCATGTATGGATAAAAAGGAAAGAAAGCAATGATCTCATGCAGGGGTTAGTAAATTCTGAGATGCATCTGTTCCCTGTTGTCTTATAAACAGCTTATTGATGCCTAAGTCATGCCACATGGAATTACTTGCTCAGAGCATACCACGGAATGATTTCTAATATATTGACTACATTCTGCAATTATCATCTCTGTGGGAAATGAGATAACAAATTTAAGAGACTAGTGGAAATGAAACTGTTTTAAATACACCATTCTGCAGAAACGGATGTCAAGATAGAGAAAAGGCAAAAGTAGCTGGGATTCGGATTTGGCACCAAGTAGTGGTTTTTGAACCCCTGACCACCAGAAATTCCCACCCTCTTTTTCTCTGAGATGGCCCCTCTGAGAATGACAGTCTAGCATAATTTCCTTTTCAGATTTCCCATCCTATTGGTTTAGGAGTCAAAGCCTTATCTAACAAATAACGGGGGGCTTGCGACCATCCCTATCTCTGACCATGGGCTCAATTACATGACACACTGTCTGGAACTTACGAACTCTCGGTTTTGAGACAAGCAGGCTCCATCCGCCAGCTTAGAGGAGATGGGGGAGGGGTCAGTGCTTCCTGCTTATCTATAACTCTGATGAGTTCTAACCACACCTCATCCTGAACATGGGCCCTATTTACTTTCTGACAATCAACAACCAATTTTACACCTTCTCATTTTCCTTCACAAAGCATAATAACCACTAGCTGGCAGTTGCTGTTGTTGCTGTTTGTCAATCATTTTATTGTATTATAACAGCATCCTTAAATTTCTTATTGTCTGTGGCTACTCTAGCAAGACAAGAGAAAAGGTATGTGTTTGTAGTAGAAACTGCATGGCTCCCCAAATAATTTGCTTCCCCTCATGCCACCAGTCGGTTTAACTCACTCTCCCGTGCTCTTTCTCTCCAAATTTCAGGAAAACAGATGGTACTAGAAAACATACTGAGTGGGGTAACCCATACCAGAAAGACAAATGCCACATCCCCCCCATCTGTGGTTCATAGCTCCAAATATTCAAATTTTAGTATTTAGCCTGGAGTAACATTAGCTCCCAGTATTCAAATTTTAGTATATAGTCTGGAGTAACATAGAAACCAGGAAAATAAAGAGACCGTGGACGGGCAGCTCTAGAGAGGGGAATAGCATGCTACAGGTAACATGAAGGGAAAATGGCAAAAAAGCACCGAGGGGCTTTATGTGGGGAGGGGATGAGGAGACGATAGGGAATAAGAAGGAGAGAAGAAGAATTTTTTACAAACCACTGAGGGTGATGGAGAAATGACTCAACAATTAAGAGCAAGGACTGCTCTTCCAAATAACCTAGCACCTTACATGGTATCTTACAACTGCCCTGTAACTCCAGGTCTATGGGGATCTGACATCCTCTTATGGCTTCTGTGGGTAGGCACACATATGGTATACAGGCACATTGAAATTATAATTAAAAATTTAAAAATAGTAAGGATGCTTGAAAAGTACATGAAGAATCATTATTTATACTTACCTAAAATCACATATAATGCATATTAATATATGATTATGCATATATTTTAATGAAATGGTGCCTCTTGGGATAATACTCCCCAAGGCCATAGATTTTCTAATAAAATACCTAGTAACAAAAATGAGAAGCTTCTTTTCAAGTGTTGGTCAAGAGAGTTCAAGAGACTTCCCAAAACAATATAGCCGATTGCAATTTTCTTTGACTCCTAGAAGTTGAAGGTTAAGTGCCTATAGCTGAAGATACACACTTTGGACACAGGACTTAGATTTGAACTGGAACTAACTTGAAAGCCTCATCCCTGAGGACTAGCTTTCATAGTACTGAAGATAAGAAATGTTAACAAGGTTTAACATTAATTAAAATATCATTTGAAAGTGTTTACTAATAAGCTTACTCAGAAAATGTTAAATAAGATAGAAATAAGAAAATTAGCTAAGGGTCTCTGCCTCAATCATTACTAAAATATAATTTTGAGAGATAGTTTACTAACCATATCTAGACAATGTAGAAGGATAAAGGAAATAGCTATACTTCTGACTTAGTGTTTTAAGTTTGCTGACTTTTGCTTCCTAAAAACCTGTTTCTTAGGGATGCTTGCTCATGAAAAGCCCTTTCTTATAGTTACTTTTCTAGTTCCGTGAAGAGACTGTGACCAAAACAACTTATAAAAGAAAGCATTTAATTGGGGCTTAAAGTTCCAGAGAGTACTACAGAGCTACAGTACTGAAAACAGCCTGGTATTGGCATAAGAACAGACAGGAGGACCAATGGAACCCAATAGAAGACCTGGATATCAATCCACACATCTTTGAACACCAGATATTTGATAAAGAAGCAAAAAATATCAAATGGAAAAAAGAAAGCATATTCAACAAGTGGTGCTGGCATAACTGGATATCAACATGTAGAAAAATGAAAATAGACCCATATCTATCACCATGTACAAAACTCAAATCCACATGGATCAAAGACCTCAATATAAAGCCAGCCACACTGAACCTTATAGAAGAGAAAGTG
>PVIU01027496.1:0-20394 GCA_004026605.1 Ondatra zibethicus | reverse complement strand
ATGCACTCCTTCCTAGGCCAGGAGGGATGGGGGTGGGCCTTGGACTTCCAACAGGGCAGGGCACCATGCCCTCTTTCAAGGATCAAGGGGGAGGGAGGAGGGGTGGGGAGGTAGTGGGAGGGGACCGGGGGAAGGGGAAGAAAGGTAAAAATTTTATTTCTTTAATTATGTTTTTGAATGGAAAAAATAAAACAAAACAATGTATGAAAAAAAATAAAAAATAAAAAAAAATCTAAATCTAAATAAACTCAAAACTAACTGAATAAAAGTACATTTAAAAAAATCCTTCACCATTTAGCAGACCTTAATCCAGAAATGCAAGATTGTTTCAACACACATAAGTTAGCTAATATACGATTTATGTAAATGGACTAAAAAATAAAAATTTTATTTTCAACTTAACAGATGCAGAAAAAGTCTTGGACAAAATTCAACATGGCATAATGATGATATTTGTAGAAAGAGCAAGACTTAAGAGCTAATACCTCAACATAATAAAGCCCATATGTAGCTAGTACATAGCAGAAATTTTCATAAATGAAAAAGAAAATTGGTACAACCCCATTAAAATCAGTAATGAGACATGTTTGTCCACCAACCCACTTCTTTTTAATATAACACTGGAAGTGCTAGCTGGAAAAATAAGGTAAGATTTTCAAGTTAAAGTAATAAAAATAGAAAAATATATCATATTATTCTGTTGATAAGGTACGTGAGAGATGCCAACAATGCCACCAGAAAACTTCTAGTATATGAAGAGATTACTTGTTCTTTTCCTGATTACTTGTTCATATTCCAGACCAGAATAATAGCACAGAAACTCTATCAATTACAACACTGCTTGACCAATAGCTTAGGCTTCTTATTAAGTAACTCTTACAGGTTAAATTAACCTATTTCTATTAATCTGTGTATGTTCCATCCTGCATCTGTTTCCTTCAGTGGCTATATAGTGTCTCTCTGATTCTGCCTTCTTTCTCCCAGCATTCAGTTTAGTTTTCCTGCCTAGCTCTATTCTCCCCTGCCACAGGTCAAAGAAGCTTCTTTATTAACCAATTATAATACAACATATTCACAGCATACAGAGTGGAATCCCACCATTATAGAAAAAATATTTAAGAAACATGACAGGGAACAAAATCCATTAGAAAAAAATCACAAACTTTTTTGTACACCACCTATAAACACACTAAAATAGATCATTGTGTTTATAATAGCATTTGGCATGGTAAAATATGTTGGAATGAACCTAAATAAGAAGGCGATAGATCACTACCATGAAAACTTCAAATATCTGAAAGAAAGGGATTAATAAGGACGTTAGAAAATGGAAAGCCATACTTTGTTCATGGATGAGTAGTATTAACATTGTGAAAATGATCATTCTACTGAAGGAAATTTACATTCATAATTAAATATCAATCAACTATTAACAATATTCTTTATAGAAATAGAAAAATTTATAAAATATAGATAAAATGAAAAAAATCCCACATCGCCAAAGCAATCTTAAGCAAAAAGAATCCTCGATAGATTGCTATTCTATATTTAAATATATATTACAGAAATGCAGTAATAAAACAATATGTTTCTGACTCAAAAACATATAAATGAAAGTAATGAAGACAAGCCAAACATGATTACATATAATTACAGCAGTTTGACATTTGACAAAGAGGCAAAATGATCTATACTGTAAAAAGATCATCTATAAATGATCTTGAAAAAGGAGTTATCCTAATACTAAAGAATAAAATTAGACATGAATCTACTACCTAGTATAAAAATTAGATATATGGGGATTAAAAACCACAATTTAAAATCCAACAAAACAAAACTGTTAATCGTATGTATAGTATATATTTGGGTAGGAAAGGACTCTCTGAATAGAACTCTATTTGTAAAAGAAATATAGTTAACAATTGAGAAGTAAAATTGTATATATCTTTAAATTTTTGTGCAGCCCAGGAATCAAATTAGTGAAGGACAAATCCACAGAATGGAAAAGAATCTTTATTAGCTATATATCTGACAGATGAATAAAATCTACAATATATTCAGAATTTTAAAAAATGAATCAAAGAAACAACTTAGTTAAAATTTTTAAGACTTAAACATATACCTCTTAATAGAAGAAAAAAATAACTATTCCTTCAGTCCTAATAATATTTATCACTTAGGGAATTTTAATTTAAACAATATTGTGATTTCATCTCACTCCAGGCAGAATGTCTTTTATCAATAAACAATACTTAACAAATTCTGGTGAGACTGTGGAGTAAGATGAACCCTCATTCACTGCTGAAGGGAGTGTAAAGTGGTGCAGTACCCCTGAAAAATCAGTATGAAGAATCCTAAAACAAAACAAAACAAAAAATAGAAACCAAAAAACAAAACTAAAATTAAACCTAGTATATGGCCCAGATATACTAGTCCTTGCTAACTCCCCAAATGTCTCAACATCCTATTGTGGATACTTCTTTGGTAATGTTCATAGTTGTCCTATTCATAAATAGGTGAAAATGGAAATTACCAAAGTATCCTTCAAATGATGAATGGATAATAAAATATGCTGCATATATACAATGAATACTATCCAGCAATAAAGGAAAAATAAAATCATGAAAATTACAGGTAATTTTCTAGATGGATCTAGACATGTTTGTGTTGGATGAGGTAATTCAAACTCAAAAAGACAAAAGCACATTTTCTCTTTCAACTGTGTAACTCCTAGCCTAAATCTTCAGATGTAAGTGTGCAAAAGGGAGTGTCCATGGAAATTAGGAAAGTATATATAAAAAGAATATAGCTGGGGATAGGTAGAAAGGGAATAGAATTAATCAGAAGAAATTAAGTATTAAATAGAAAAAACAGAGAGAGTGCTCCAAGCATGTAGAGGGAAGGACATCAATACTATTAATATGGAAGAAGAAGAAATATATAATGCTAAGATTGCTTGATAAAGCCTCAAGGAAACAGTATTTTATATTTACTGGAAATTATACAACATATGTTGAAAGAAGTTAATCCCCTTAGACTTACGATGCTCCCCTAAGTACCATAGACTAACAAATTTCTCAATACTAGACACAAGAAACCTCACATCCAATGGATGGTGAGAAAAGTCAAAGTGAATCCCTAAAGTAATAACATTGTTCATGTTTCACCTGGTTGCCTCTCATGGATTTGTAGATAGGCCTCTATTTCTGAAGACACCAAGCTCTTAATATTTAGGACTAAAATGATTCAAGTTGCATCAGACCTGAAAGCCTCTCTCCTTTATTCAATTTCTGGAACTGTGAAATGTTTCCAGAAAATACTAGTGAATCTACTAAATGAGCCAGTTAGGGTATATGAACCATGACAATTACTAACATGACCGGATATGCAAAAAATTCAATAGCTGACAAACATAGGTCAGTGAGATGGCAGCTAACAGCTCTCTAATTTGACCTAAGGCCTTCTCAACAATGGGAAATCATGTCCAGTTTTGGAAATCTAGCATTATTTCTGGGGCTAATGAGGTCACTGAACTTAGAAAATAGTCTGCTGCCATCACTTTGCTCGAGAACCATAATTCCTTAGAACATTGGAAATGTTATTCTTATATTCCTTAACATACACAATTAAGTGTAGCTATCTTCCTGCATTAAGGAAACTCTTGTCAGCATGTGAACAACATCACAGAAAACCACAGTGAATATATCAAGAGACCATTAATGTCTCAACACACACACACACACACACGCACACACACACACACACTACATCAACACCGGATTACATCAGATGCTCTTTATCTATGACTCTGGGAACATCAGACAAGAGGGGTAAAAAGATTGTAAGAGTCAGAGTCCCAGAATTTCTAATGTGAAATACTGTCCCCTAAAAATAAGTGCATAAACAAAATCAGAACAATGGAAATATGCATGAATATGCTAACATTGAAGGGGTAAAGTTTCATGGGTTCTACCAATGAAAAAAGGAACAACAGGCAACTAAGGATTACTAGGAAAAGACGAATAAGTCACTCTCAGATGCAGCACACACCGCCTGTCTGAGCTCTATGTGCAACCATACAGTTTGCAAGCTTCAAGCAAGGGGCTGGAGGTTGTAACACACAAAGACACACAGAGAGACAGGGACTTCTAGTCACTGGTAAGAAGCCCTTTATTCAATAGCACCATGGAGGCTTATATACCCAACAGTCAGGTGGGCCAACAGGTAAAAACCTTATCCTCTGATCCTCAAGACAACACGTGCTCGTGAAGCAGAGCTGGTAAACAATTATGACACAGCTTTCAGTAACTCAAATCAGAAGGAAAGTAAAGATCTCTAGCAGGAAAGAGCAGTGTGTGTGTTTATGTGTGTCTGTGTGTGCACACATGTACACATTGGGTGTATATGTATGCACAAAAATACAAGTAAAGCTAATGAAGAAAAAGGAGGTTATTAACATGAGAGTAAAGGATTTATAGGAAGAATACAAGACAGGGTAGCTGATTGGGGCTGGAGGGATAAAAGAATGCTGAATAAATGTTTAAATTCTTTTTTATTTCTATTAAAAACATAAAAATAAGAAAATATAAATCATGGTGGAATTGACATCAAATCTACGATAGCATACTATTTCTGTTATTTTCTCCCTAGCATTTTCAATACATTTTTGTAATGTTTTGCAGTTGTCAAGAATTTGGACTTGAGTTTTCAGACTACAGCATGTTGCTTAGAAATTCCTTTTACTTCATCTAAGTCTTCTAAAGAAATTGGCTAACCTGAAAAATAGCTGCAAATGAGTTCTGCACACAAGACATTAACACATTAACTATTAATTTTAGATACAAATTCTACTTGTTGGTAAAGTAGGGCAATTAATATTCTTATCCTGTGTCTACTATTGTGAAATTTTTAAATTATTTAATGTTACTTTAGAACATATAATGTGTCAGTATTTTCTCCTATTATTTTGAAATATTTCATTTAACTGGTATTTCAAACCTATGTTATTGAGGAGTGTGACTACATAGTTATACATAACACTTCTTTAAATGCCATATTAATTTCTTAGGAGACTGTTATACTGGTAGGTTCTAAGAGTGAAGACGTATTTATTGGCTAATAATGAAATTTGCTTTAGAATCACTGTCTTCTACAGACATGACCTTAATTTACCTGACATTTATTAGAATCAAATTAACATCCATCATTTAAATGTTTGTAATTATCTATTATCTGTCTCTGAAATTTAACATTTGTTAAACTGCTCATATGAAGTGGCGGTTTGTAAAAAGGCAGGCAGTAAATGCAACCCTGAAAATAGCAGGTTTATAAAGGCAAAGTGACAAGGTTTATCAATCACTGCAATAAAATTAACAGTGCAGAGTTAAGATAGAGCCATTCAGTTCATGGCTAGAAGAGTATTACAGAGAGAGACCTTTAAATGTATTATTGTGATCCAATATAAATCCAGTTTTAAACTTTAAAATAATTACAAGGTTCAATAATTTCACCCTAAGTCAAAAGTATATTCAAACATGGGGTTTCTTTCTTTTTTAAACAAATAAAATGAATGCCTTTGAAGAAGACTGAATAAATAGTGTAAATGTCCACGGTTATTAGAATTGAACAAGTGAGTCGAAAGGATTGTAGCATAAAGAAAATTTAGATTATGATTTGGAATGGCTGAAGATGTCTCTTTTTCTTCTTCTGCTTGGTGACAAATTATGCAATAGAATGGCTAGTTGAATAAATAATTTAAACTTTATGTCAGCCATATTAACTGCTAAAACTTGAAGCTTTTCTCAATGAGGAGTCAAGGGTCCTGCCTTTAATTTTTAGCATTATACTAGGATTTAGCTCTCCCTAAATATTTTTTATTTATTCAAAATCAATGAAGTCAAAATGTTCTAATAGCCTATGACTCTTGAAATGCATGTATTTTCAAGCTCCCATCTCCTAGACACTCCTTAAATTTCCAAAGGTATGTTAAAAACAATATATTTTGATCTGCAAGATAGCTCATGGGGCAAAAGAATTTTATAACAAGCCTGACAAACTGACTCCGATCTCCAGATCACCCATAAACATATAAAAAGAAAAACAAATTTACAAAGTTGTCTCCCTCCACACATTCGCTGTGGTTTTCATACCAACACACATGCATCTTCTACAATACATTAATGTAAATAAAAATCAAATAATTCTGGAATTTCTTTCCTTTTTTTTCTCTAAAATAAAAGAAAATACAGTAAAAATATATTTTTTTCGTAGAAATATGTTTTGATTACAGGTTCCCCTGCTGTTCCTTCCCCACTTCCATCACACCTGTATCCAATCTCATTAAAAATATAACAAACATCTAAGGAATAATAATAAAAGAAAATAAGGCAAAATAAAAACCAAACAACTTTTAAAAGTTCAAAGTAAACAAAACAGATAACGAGCCAAAAATAAAGCAAAAGAAACATATAGATACAGAGACACACATGTGTTCATATGCAGGAATCACAAAAACATCCCAAACACAAATGCAGAAGACTTAATTTATAGGCAAGGGTTAAGTAAGGTTTTTAAAAAATGCCTTTACTCGAGATTTTCAGACAAATAACCTGTGATGTTGCCATTGCTTTCATTTTCTTAAACTGGATATCTATTGATGGGGATCAGGCCTACTCTGATGAGTGGTTTCTTTTCCCAGTAAGATTCCTTTGGGAAAGAAATTAGCAAACTAAATTAAATTTTAATTTTCAAATGGTTATCAGTAGTAGAGAGATTCTGGGTTTGGGATGGTGCATGTTTCAACATCTTTCAGTTCTAGGACCCCACCTTGGGCAGACACATGCAGGCCTTTGTGCATGCTGCCATTGTGAATTTGAGTTTATATGTTCTTCAGTTGTGTTCTGTTTAGAAGGCCTTGATTCCTTGTTGTCCTCATCCCCTCCTGC
The DNA here is from genome assembly GCA_004026605.1 of Ondatra zibethicus. Lineage (NCBI taxonomy): Eukaryota > Metazoa > Chordata > Mammalia > Rodentia > Cricetidae > Ondatra > Ondatra zibethicus. Next base: position 13,450 of record PVIU01027496.1, on the reverse strand, counting down.
CTCTTACACTCTTGTTATCTCTCACAGAATTCTTTTAGATACGAGGGGAGGTTATTGGTTGAGACATAACATTTAGGACTGAGTGTTCCATAGTCTCTCATTTTTTGCATATTTCCTGGTTGTGGGTCTCTGTTCCCATCTGCTGCTGGAGGAAACTTTTATGATGGTGGTTGGGGAGAGGCATTTAGCTCTGGATTTAGCATTTTGTAGTTATTGCTGTGTTCCTTTTTTGAACTGTGGTATTTGGTTTTCCTATAGGACCTCTGGCTATCTAGTCTCAGGTTCTTGACCAACAAGGCAGCATGAGGAATGGGTTCTGCAAGTTATGTAGGTGCTGTTTTAAGCAATAAGACCTTAGTGTCCATTTGTGGAGAGCAACCCTCGCCAAAAGCCTGGGTTGGTTGTGGAGTCCCATGTGATTCTCTTTGCCAACAGAATCTTTTCAAAATTGAAATGTCCTTGGTATTTTAAACTCAATCAGCATCATTAACTCATGTGTTTCTTATAATTTTTTGCTATAACTCCTCATTATATGACTCTATACACACTTTCTATGAAAATATATCTAATTTATTCATTTTTGTTTGAAAATAAACTGTTTAGCACCAAAGTTTCAAGATAATACAAAGCTTACTCAAATACTAATATCCCCAATTACTCCTAAGGTGGTTTTATTTTTTAAAAGAAAATAACAACATATTTGTGAAAGTGAAATATTAATTCTGGTAAAATGTATTCCAATATCTCTACTAATTCAGATTTTAGAGTTTTCCTCCTAAGAAGTCCTATACTTATTTAATTACTTAGTTGGAGACTCAAACTGAAGATGCCAAGTAGATTCAATTGTCATAATTCCTTATTCTCCTCAACCCTTCACAAAGTCTTCATTTTTAAAAGTTAATACTGTTAAAATTTTAAAAAGTTTGGTAAAGATTTTTGTAGAATATTTCCCTCTTTAGTTGTACATTTTGTTTTTTCTTAGACTGAATTAAGCTTGGCTAATTATTTCATAAAGAGTATCACAAATAATTTTTCCTAGAAAAGTCAGTGTGAATTGATATGTATTGATTGATATTGGTCATTTTATTAATATTCCAGGTTTCGACAGTCAAGTGATATTTTTCTTTCCCTATATTGTATATATTGAAGTGAGTTGTTAGCAGAAACCAGCCACTTTGTGATTGGATTTAAGGTGGACTGCTCAAGACAAAATCCATACCTGGTGATTATCAGGACAGGAGCCTGGAGCAAGATAAATCATAGGTCCTAAGGGAGAAACTGCTACTTAAATTCTACTAAAAGGCCACAGTATTAAACTGACTGTACTGACAAGTCATTATACCCACAGATTAGTTCATCGCTCAACTGTAGAAACTTCCCCTGTAGTTTCTTCCTGTAGCAGCTAGCAAAAAAAGAAAAAAAAGTCACAAAAGTATGCAACTGGTCAAAGTTCACAGAAAAAAATTTAAAAAATATTACAGAATTCTCAGAACCACAAGGGACAAATATAAAAACACACTACTCAAGGCTTGGGGTTGTTTTAGAGGCAGAGGTTGTAGGTGATTACAAGGAAAGTGATTTCCTGCCAGAGCAGTGTATTTGCACAAAGAAAACTTCACAGTTGTGGCATCAGATCTACATGTGATTAAACCTGCGAATCACATCATAAAAAGGGTAGGTGTGCCATAAATCCCACCACTAACTGAAGAACCATGGATAACTGATAACTGCTGTCATGTGAGAATCAGTTTTTGTCTAAAATCCCTTAGTAAGTTGACCATAGTTCAAGACAAAATCATAATTTCAAGAGCATAGGAGTACTTTGTATATTTGCTTGCTGGGTTAAAAAAGGAGAAAACCCAAACTTGGGAGGGTAGCTAAGGGATTTGGAAATGGGAAGGCAGGTGTGGGAGAGGGGGATAAATAGGATCAAAATACATTACTGAAAGGTATCAAGAGAGTATTTAAAAAGCCCAGTTAAAGGCACATTATAAAAACTAAACCACACTCAATAGGAGAAAATGATTCATTATTTAAAAGAGATGGATCATAGAAAGTTGTTTAAAAAATACAGAGTGGAGATCTGGGAAGACACAGTATGAAGATTTGTAGTGATTTCTCTTCTTTGTCTAGGACCCATATTTTCTCCAGTCATGTGTGGATTTACTTACAGTAATTATTTTGATTACCTAATGTGTTATTATCTTTTTTCTTTTAATCTTAGCATATTATTTGGAATGCTAAGAATTGTTTGCAACTCCTTCAATATTCAGCAAGGTATTAAATCATTTATTTCTATCAACATAGAGCTATTAATATTTATGTTGTTTCTATTACAATTGGTAATATTATTTATTCAGTTAAATCTTTTCCAGCTTTGTCCATCAGGAGGCCTGTGTGATTCTGGCATTCCTCCATGACTTTCTTGCACCCCCAGTTAATTCAACCAAAATTGAACTTTCCAGCTCCATGTTTAATTAAGCTTTTAAAAAAAAAGAAGTTCAGTTATTTTATTTAAAAGTATTTTTATTGGCTAACAATTTTCTCTGAATATATTTGCTTCTGGGAATTGAATAACTAGTGATTCTAAGTTGTCTCATAGCTATTTAATGTATGAAATTAATACCAAGCCCTTTGCTGTTTGTATAAATTTATATACAGGCTCACCTTATAAGAATATAGTTTAATGGTTTTTATATATTCTATATTCTATTCTTATGCATTAATACTTACAGTTTAAAGTTCTTTTGTATGTGTATTATTTCTACCTATCTGAATTTACATTAATTTAAATGAGAATTACTGATGACATCCCTCACTGGAGTTCAATCTGAGATGTTCATTATAATTTACTCTATCATTTGTTTCTAATTCTTTAGCTGTGTATTAAAATACATGAAATATGTCATTAATATTTCATTCAATAATTCATAACAGATTAATGCACGATTTAGTCATATTGCCAACATTCACATGTATGTAATATACTCTGCTGCTAATTAAACAAAAGTATTTTCTTAAGCAAGCACCTTTCACCTGCTTCTCAAATCTTTTTTCCTTCCTTTCCACATTTCCTCCCATCTTTGCTACCAGAAATGTGAGCCTGAGAAGTATTCTCTGAGTCTCATGACATCATCAGATAATGAGGGGAGGATTGTAAACACAGAGCTGAACTGATAAATACTGGAACCTATGAATAGGAAGTTCCATTGATTTGACAAGGTCATCTATATGAAGGCCCCTACACTCTTCAGAGTTGAAAACAAGTTCGCAATTTACCTTGATAACTATGATTCGGAAAAATGGCTTCAAGATACTATATAAGGGTGCTCATTGAATTCTTTAAAGATTTACATGTTGAATAAAAAGAGATGATAATCATGATATTGGTTGAATAAATATTTTCAGAATTTGGTGGTGAAGGGCTAGTTGGTTTTTTTTGTTTGTTTGTTTGTTTGTTTTTGCAGGACACTAAAGTTTAGTCCGATGCAGGGGAGAACATGATGCAATTTTATACATTTATGTTAATGGTATCTTCAGGATATATATGTCATTTAGCTTTTGTTCAAGCTTGCTTGATGGTTTCCTGTACAACTTCTGCGATCTGATGAGTTCATGAAATGGCTTCATATTATGTAACTTCTTTCTGTAGGGGAAAATGATCTGTTCTTTCCAGGTATCTTTATCACTGAGATGAAACCAGAAATAACAATAGCTTATGCTTCTAATCACATTTAAATGTTCTACACTAAAATTATTGTGTCCTTATGATAGCGGGAGACCATCACCAAGCTGATTTATACATACTCTGCAAAGCCTGTTGCAACAGATTTTATAAACAGAGTAAGAGGAGTCACTTTTCATCATGTAAATGTGTGTACTGAAGCAAAGAAGGTGTAAGTGCTTTTTTTTTAACATCATAGGTCTAATTTATGACTACAGCCTTTTACTTCTAAAAGCAGAGTTTGCTCCACTATATCATGAAGTCACTTATATTAATAATTCAATTTTTCAAAAGGTTTCTATATACTTCTTACTACATTGAGACTTGCATGAATTCAGCATGGACACATAACAGAATGCTGCATTACTGGGAAACAGATGGCTATATACAATAATAAATGTGCCATTTAATTGCAATCTATTCTTCATTATTTTATCAAGAGTATTTGACTTTTATTTTTCATTACTACCTAAAAGCAACTGATTTTATTTTGAATTTTCTCATCAAACAATGGTTTGAAATCATTTTACACATATACTAAAATTATGAGGTATACAAAACAAAACAAATAAAATAATAATTGTCATGATACAATGCCCATTACAGAATAATAGATATTTTAAAAATTATGTATATTATTTTATTATGAAGATATCATTTATCTGAAGAAGATATCAAAGTGGTAAACAAGTATCAAACAAAAAGCCGATTCTGGTCTAACCCATGCAGAAGGTCTTCCTGATATGCTCTAGGTGGATTGAAGTTTGAAAGTTCTCAGTGAGCAAACATGAACATCTTAAGACATAGAATCTAACGTTAATCTAAGAATTAACTTACAATTTTGAAGACGTTTAGGAAAAGATCAGGATGAGTGAGGAGAGTTGAGGACAGTAGTGGAAATACAGTTGCAGTGTAAACTGGAGAAAGTGCTAGAGAACATACCTTCTCATGTTTTCTCTAATTACTAGTTATCTAAGCACAAACCCTCATATATACATAATTGTTTTATCCACTATATACCTTTCCTACCTAAATTACTTTCCTAAAAACACAGTTCATTCACCTTAAAGGAAACAATAGAATATTTCTCAATAGAAAAAAATGACAATATAAGTACTATTGCTGACATGTTAAAGTAGGCCTGTGTTTAATGAGAGGAGATAGAATTAGTATTTCTGGTCATTTAGCCACTGTTTTCTCTAATATAAACTCTCCTGTCATCTGTCTATTTTTGGTTTGCCTCTGACAGAAGAAATTCATTTTAATGTAAAATTTACAGTTATTGAAATCACAGTACTGGGAAATTGACCAGGCATGTAGTGCTTAAAATATCTTTAAAATTATGAGATGTGTTTATGTATATCATTTAAAACTAAATTTTCTATAATATACTCTCAAGCCTGAAATATATAAATTTATACAAAAGTTTTTTTTTTCTCTTCTTGTTCAAAAATGTTTTTCTCTCTGAAATTCTGCAATAATTTTATTTGACATTTGATGTGGGATGTCCTTCTGTATATGTATTGCTCTTATTGATTGATGAATAAAGCTGTTTGGGCCAACAGCTTAGCAGAGTAATGCCAGGTGGGAAATCAGAACAGAAAGAGAAAGAGTAGGCAGATTCTGGAGATGCCTTGTAGCTGCCAAGGAGAAGAATGTTGGAGCTTTACTTGTAGACCACAGCCTTGTGGTGATACACAGATTAATAGAAATGAGTTAATTTAAGATGGAAGAGCTAACTAGGAATATGCCTAAGCGATTAGCCAAACAGTGTTGTAATTTATATTTTCTGTGTGATTTTTCAGTTCTGGGTGGCCAGGAAACCAAAGTGAAGTCTCTGTCAATAAACATTTTTCATTGTTATAGTTATTAAAATTTCTCTAAAATCCTTGTTGTTTTTAAAGTAATAAATATAAACAAATTATTTTCAGTTATTTTTGATAATAGGTAGACTGTTACAGAATTTATATTCTATAGATAACATTCCCCCCAAATCCTCGTTTTTAGAGTAAAAAAATATCACAAATTATTTCCAATCATTTTTGATAATAGATAGACTTTCAGAATTTATATTCTGTGGATATAATTTGTTTTGTTTTTGCATGTATATGTATGTTAGTGTGCTTGAATGTGTGAGTGTCTATTTTCATAAGAATAGGCACATGTTGTAGGAGGCATGTTTGCTCGAGTATATTCTGGATTACTTTCCATTTCATTTACTGAATCAGGGTTTCTTGCTGAAACTGGAGTTCACATGCTTGACTGATCTAGGTAGATAGCATTCTCCAGGACCCTTTGTCTCTGTCTCTTGAGTTCTTGAAGTGCAGGAAGGTCATCACACTAGTGTTGCTTTAGTATGGTTACTCGTGTTTTGATACATACACCAGGATTGCTTTATCTCTTCACCACTATAATCCTTACAAACTTATGCCTAATTGCATAAGTGAGTAAATGAAATATAGTGACATTAAAATGAGTAGATGTTAAATGACCTAAGTCATAGTGGCATGTCAGTTTTTCAACAGCCTCAAATTATGACTATAATAACATATTAAATATACTGACATGTAAGTTGTACTTCAGTTGGCACCTGAACAAATAAACATTTTCCTCATCAATTATAAGATGACTTGATTTTCAGACTTATAAAATAGCAAAAGAAATAATATAAGGATGAAAAATATAATAAATTTTTATTATCTAAATTTGTAAAGAATAATATTTTCTATGAAAATTATAAACATGAAGGATCTGAGAGGGATAAAAGAATTTTATGTTTCTAAATTGATAACAAAGAGAAATATTTCTTTCCCTCAATTTACAAACCACAAAGAAGTTTAGATGTACATGGGTACACATAAGCCTTTCTCTCTTCTACACATTGTCATTTTGTGAAGACTTTCTCACCATGGTTTACTATGGCTGTAACTGAAAGCAACTGATAATTAACTAATTTTCTGACACTTTCAAAATATGATTAATATTCTAATCAATTCTCAATATTACTCCTAATACTACTTTTTTTAGTTCCTAAATACACTCTGATGTGGCACTGTGACTAAAGATGTCTGGGCATTGAATTTTTTCATTAAACTTTTGAAAACAAAACAAGAATAAATATAAATGTGAAGCCACCCAATTTAGACAACACTAGACTAAACTGAATGAACCAGGAAATCCACCATTATAAACTTCAGTTTTGTTTAAAAAAGTGCTCTTCTTCAAATGCGAGTTCCAATGTAGCAAAGTAGAGTAACTGTTTTTTTTTCTTGTTAGAAATTCATAAATAGAAGGATCAGACAGAAGACCTTAAAGAAGTCTTGTTTTTATAGTCACAAAAGGAACTTTGTTGAATCAAAAAGGTTATCAACAGGGATCTTATTTTCTAGCACCCACTGGATTACTCTTCTGGTTTTAAAACCACTCACAATTAAACTATAGGTTTGTTTTCATTCTACGTTTTATTATTGTATCAGGCATTGCAAAAGTTTTCATTATTTCCAACCTTTATTTAAACAACTTTCTGCAAATGTGTGTATAATTTTGTTTTTAAATATCTATAGTAAAGTTTACTGATTATCTAGATTTATAATTTTATCCTCACTAATGGAGATAGACAAACGTGTCAAATAGAAACATTTCACATTATTTTAGAGCTATAAATTTTAATGGTTTTATCATTCTACTGTTATTAATAAAGTCTATTCCATGTTATATTTAATCCATCATGAGTATGCTTTGTTTCTCTAACTAATTAGAAATACTGGTATACATTTGTATGCAGTAATATTATTTTTATTCATCCCTCTACTCCTTCATGTTCTTCCCACTTCCCCTCCCATCAGAATCTATTCTGTTTCTGTCTCTCATTAGAAAACAAACACAACTTTAATGGATGATAATAAGAAACCAAATTATGGTACAACAAAAAGTAACACACTGCAATAGGACAAAAAAAAAAAAAGAAGAAGAAGAAAAAGAAGCCAAGTAAAGGCACAAGTTTAGAAGCAGAGACTCACTATTTTGAACATGCAGCATCACCATGAAAACCAAAAAATGGAAGCCATAAAATATACACAAAGAAATTTAGGCTTAAAGAGAGAACAAATAATATAAATGGAATAAAATGAAATAAAGATGAGGTATTTTTTAAAGTAAAATCTCTGACATGACATTATGAGACTAGGAATCTCTAAAGATGCGGTTGAGCTGTTAAAATTTGGCCGTCTATTGCTGTACATACAGCCTACCCTTAAGAGTTGTTTGTATCCCCAACAACATTCATATTAGGAAACAAAAGTTTTATTTGTAAATGTTTAAAAATAGAGTTTGCTTTTGGTTTAAGGATAGAGGCATGCATCAATATCTCCTTTCACCTCTGGGACCTCATCAGTGCAAACCCAGCAGGCCCTGTTTATATGTTGCCTTCAGCATCTTTGAGTTCATGGCATATCAATCATGTTGATTTAGAGGGCCTGGTTTATTTTGTGCTTCCCGTCTCCTCTATCTATTACCTTTTTGCACCTCCTCCTCTTCAGGGTTCATTTACTGAAGCCTAAGGGGTGGGATTTGATAGAGACATTTCATTTATGGCTCAGTATTTCACTCTCTTTCTCTCTCTAAGTTGACTGACTGACGGTCTCTGCATTTGTTCACATCTCCTGCAAGAGGAAGAGTCTCTGAGCAAGATTGAGCAAGAAAGTGTTCTATAAGTATAGTGGAATGTCATTAGGAACCATCGAACTGCTACATTTTTTTTTTGGTAGAATATTGCACTGTCTGTTTCCCTATATCCCTGGGCTGTCTAGGCTTAGGTTCTGGGCCTCGCTAGCAGTGTTTAGTATGGAGTCTATCTTCTGGAGTGGATCTGAAGTCAAATTGGATATTGGTTAGTTAATCCCACAAGCTTGATGCCAACGCTGCACAAGCATATCTTGCAGACAGAACACTATTGCAGACCAAAGGGTTTGTGGGGGTTGTTTATGGTTTCTCCCTTGTTATCTGCAGAGTTTCTTTGTATTAAACACCCTATCACATAAGGATAAAGGCTCAAAGAAGGCAACAGCTTAATGTCTCAAAATTCAGTGAGTTCTGTAGGTGTTTTCAGTCAGCAATAGAGCCTTGCTGACATTTTGTGGAGGGCAAGTTGCAGTTTTTTTCTTGGCAACAGCATTGATGGTTTGGGCATTCCAATGAGACTTCTTTGACCAATAAATCAATTAGATGTAACACAGTTGCAGGGCATTCATTTGGTGGCAAAAGATGGCCAGTTGGGGCTGTCTTCACCATGAATTAGCAATTTCTTTTTGATCATATATATATCAAGTGCCACTTGGGATGCACACACACACACACACACACACACACACACACATATTCTGCAATATTAAATTATTAACTTTTGTATGTCTTAATTTAGGTTTTATTCATGTTATGAGACACCATGACCAAACATTTAATTGGCGGTGAGTTACAATTCAGAGTTTTAAATTATTATCATCATGGCAGCAAGTATGGCAGCAAACAGGTAGACATGGTATGGGAGGCATAGCTGAGAGTTCTGTATCTGAATCATCTTGCAGTAGGAACAGAAGGATAGCCACTGAGCCTGGCTTGAGCTGCTGGACCACCCCCAGTGGCACGCTTCCTCCAACAAAGTCACACCTATTACATCAAGAGGACACCTCTTTATAGTGCCAATTCCTGTGAGCCGACGGGAGCCATTTTCATCCAAACTGCATAACTGTACTATTTCTTGGGTGTTCATTAATTTCAGCTGTGTGTCCTTATATTTCCTCACTTGTACCCCACTTCTCTCCCTGTCCCCACTTTTCCTCCTACTGTACGCTATACATCTATCCTTAACAATCTAGTCTATCTACTCTTCCTAGAGATATCTATCTACCTCACCCCAGTACCTTATACTATACCTAACTTCTATTATTCTACAGATTGTATCTTTATTATCATAGACTTAACAGTTAATATCCAAATATAAGCAAAATACATGCTACATTTATATTTCAGGATCTAGATGATCTCACACAGGATGAATATTAGTAGTTCGATGAATTTACCTATAATTTCATTTTTCTTCATTTTGATAAATGCCTAAAAATGCTTCATTGTATAAATTGTGACATTTTATCAATTATTTTATACTTTTAAATTATAAAATTATATTTTAAAAGTATGCCTCAATTCCCTTTTATAATCTTGTCTATTTTTAAGTCTGTGTATCAATAAGTGATGCTTTGCAATGAATTTTTTTTCACAGAGACAATCATATCTAATTTTTGAACAACAACAAATTCAAACTTAGCTTCTAAATTATCTACAAAACTGTTTCTTTTCATATTAAATTGTCATTCATGTTGGAATTGATATATTTAATATTTTAAAACTTTTATTTTATCTTTTTGTTTTCAATACATTCTGATCAGTTTCTCCTCTCTTCTCTTGTCCCCATCCCCAACATCATCTCCCTCAGATCCACCAAAGAATGGATAAAGAAAATATGATACATTTAAACAAAGGAATACTACTCAGTTGTTCATGAATCCTGCAGGCAAATGGAAAGAACTAGAAAAAAAATCATCCCGAGTGAGGCAACCCAGAACCAGAAAGACCAACATGGTATATACTCATTTATAAGTCGATAATTAGAATTTTTAAAGATTTCTGTTTAAGATGGGCAGTGGTGGTACACACCTCTAATCCCAGCACTCAGAAGGCAGAGACATGTGAATCTTTGTGAGTTCGAGGCTGGAACTAGCCCTGTACACCAGACTGGCCTCGAACTCATAAAGATTCACATGTCAGGACAGTCAGGGCTCCATGTTGTAAGGAGGCTGCTTTTTGGTTCCTAGCTGCTCATTCCTGAAATAATCACACAGAAACTGTATTCATTAAAACACTGCTTGACCCATTAGCTCTAGCTTCTTATTGGCTAACACTTATATCTTAATTTAAGCCATTTCTAGTAATCTGTGTAATGCCACGTGACTGTAGCTTAATGGATAATGTTCTGTCTGAATTCAGTGGGGCTACATGGCTTCTCTCTGACCCTGCCCTCTTTCTCCCATCATTTTGTTTAGTTTTCTCAGCCTAGCTCTGTTCCCCTATACCTCTGCTATAGGCCCAAAGCAGTTCCTTTATTAACCAATGATATTTACAACATACAGAGGGGAATCCCACATCAGCTCCAAAAAGAAACCATGTCTCAAAACACTTTTTAAAAATATTATATTTAAAAGTTCAATACTTATATTCTTTTTTTGATATATATATGTATATATATGTATATGTGTGTGTTTAAAGCATACATTTTGCTATATTTTGTGTATGCGTAAAGTCACCTTATGATATTTAGTTTGGTTTCAGTTTATTTGATTTCTTTGTAATATTCAGAACATTGTAGTTTAAATATTATGTAGAAAATTGTTTAAAAACATGCTTCATTCTTCTCTATTTATTTATCTTGTCTCTGTTATGTGTCCGTGAGGTTTTGCAGCCAGGAACTGTTTTGCAAAGTGAATATGTAGTTTTTTATTATTTACATATGTGATATAAACATATATATTGCTTTTTAGTGGTATATATGCATATGTATACATATATCAACATATATATTGTTAAATTGCAACAATTTTTCAAAATCAATGTATTTTCAAACTTTACTGTTGTACTTCTAAACAAATACTATCATTTAAAGACTTAATTTATCCCATTATCAAACTTTGCATAAGCCTTTGCCAATTAGAAAAGTATCAGAACCAGGCCTTGTGATATGATCACAGATTCTCAGCATCTACATATCTAAACAGAATATTCCCAGATTTTCTATTGCTTTAAACAATACCTTTTGGTCATGTATTTAATTATAATTTTATTTCTAAATTACTAGAAGTATGATTCTTATTTAACTGTAAAGGTCTCATTATATTTATATATTATATTTGAACATATATGATTGTATTATCAATAACAATAATATACAATTGAATGTAGATCATTTTAGATATTGATATCAAATTGTAACAGCATCCAAAATCTTTAATTAGTAAAATTAAAAATATCTCATTATAATGACATTTTTGGAACCACTCACCAACTTAAGATGGTTATATTATAACATATAATTATCAGAGAATTCTATCTTCATCAATACATTTCCCATCAATATATAAAAACTATTAGATTTATATTGTAAAACTTATTGTTCTCAAGGGGCTATCCTAAGAACTGCAGTTTTAGACAGCTTATTGTGCTTCTTGAGAGATATTCTTGGAAAAAAAGAAAAAGCATTCAGATCATTTTGCTCCTTAGAAAAGTATTACTCTGTTTCCACTCAGAACAGCACATTTGCTTGTCAGGAAAAATCATCACCTAGCAGATCGAAGTATGTTTATAACATTTTATGGTCTTTTCCTAATGGATGCATGTCATCAGGAAAAACCATTTTGATATAATTTTTATGCTGCAAAATGATGTTGCATAGTCTAGATAAAATTTTCCATTTGCCAGGGTTATAGAAATTTACATATAAAGTGGAATAGTCCACAAAGTGCCACATCATTAAGCTAAAGCATAGCACACTATGCCCATTAGTTTAAGATTCTGTTGCATTTCTTTACTTAAGCAATTTCTGTGGCCTATCATAAGTGAAGATAAGCGTAGAAAAACAGAAAAACATCAAACTGATTATTTGAGATACACTCACTTATGTCTGAAGGCACTTGCTTGTTTTCACTAATGTTCTCGGAGATTTAATTGGATAGCCTGAAATTGTCCATTTAAAATAGTTTTGCAACATGTTAGTAAGGGGGATTTCACCTTGATGTAACATATGGATGTCTCAGAAAGACAGATTCTCTGCAGTTAACATCTTATCTCTTTACAATTGAGGTTTAAGATATCTTTTTTTTTTTTTAATCAGGCTATGCAGGTGTTCTGCTTATCAGAACATAGGGATGATTCCACATTCAGATTCTACATTGCAGAAAATTTAAAATGTATAGTAGCAATACCAACCTGTCATTTCCCATGATATGCCACATTTAATATTTAATTAATGCACATAAAAATGAATATATTAATGGAATGTTATATAATTTTAAGATATGTATACATTGTTCAAATCTTAATAGAGCTAAACACCTTTATAACTTCAAAGGTGTCATTTGTTCATAGTATAATGTTTGGAATTCTTCCTCTTAGCTTTGTGAATTGCACAGTACATCACTGGTCTGTGTAGACTCCCTGCTGAGAAACAGCATTCTTGGAATTGTTCCAATAGAATTGAACTATTGTATCCACTGGTCATTTCTTTTTCCTTTCCTCTAATCATCAGTTTTAAAATCACAACTGTCCTCTAGTTTCAATCAGATCAAACTTAATGTTTTACATGTGAATTTAGTTATAAAGTATTCGTTTATTTGCACTTGGATTAATTAACTTATTCAATGTTTGCCAGCATGCCATTATTCTTACCTTGACTCAGTAAAGAACAGACATACACCAATATGTTTTCAAGTCATAAGACCTTTAATGGACGCACATGGAGTGTCCTTTAAATGTGCAATATACTAAACAATGTTGTAGTTATGTTTGTAAAAATAATTTGTTCTGCAAATTCAAGCATTGACGAATATATAACAATGTTCTTGCATGTATAATTTATGAATATACAAGAGAATAGATGCATAAAGAAATTGTGGAAACTAT